>JAOVVH010000041.1:2658338-2672802 GCA_028566435.1 Scorpiodoras heckelii
TAAAAAAAAAAAAAAAAAAAAAAAAAAAGTACATTATAAAAGCCCAAGTTTAAATTAACTGTCAGAGTTAATTTAGAAAGTGTTGTGAAAAAAGTCAATTTATCAATACATTGATAAACTGTCAAAATAAAAGCCTTTTATTTAGTTAAGTGTAGGTTGAATGTACTCTTATGTAAATTACAGAAAAAGCTGTTACTTCTTTCAATAAAGAATACTGCTTAATTATTTTTATGGTTAGTTTTGTTAAATGTCTCATCAAAAAGCTGTCTAAAAACAGCTATTTAATGTATCCCATTTATACATATTTTTTTTTAAATCATGACATTTTGATACAATTTATTCTTGTAATTTTAATATAATTTACTGTCATTTTGAAATACAAGGAAAAACTGTAAAAAGAATATTTTTTTTACATAGTACACACATGCAACCCTCTTATTGTAACTTTAACTAACTATAACTATTTATTTCTCTCTTGACTTTTGTTGTTTTGCCATATCAAAGTGAGGTTTGGAAAATTCTGACATGAACTTTGAAGGTGAAGCAGTTGTGCAAAAAATACATCTGCCTTAAAGGCACACAGAAGGCATAAAAAATAAGGCTGTCAGGATTTAAGGTGTGTTGATGAGTGACAGGCCAGCATGATGACCGAAGTCTCCAGCTCTAACCCAGTGGGAGAAAAAAGGGATGGCAAGCAAGAGATGACATGAAAAGAAATGTGAGCATAATGTTATCACACAGTAGGCAATACTTCTGCTTAATAGAATAATACATTTAAGATGTTCTCATTCTGTAGAGTTAATTTTGCTTAGTATATCAGAGAACTGTTAATACTCCAACACTATCAGAATCATACTTTATACATGGAATTTGGCTTTTGTTACATGGAAGCTCACATTGTACAAGAACAGAACAAACAATTTACACACACAGTTAACACAAGAACTGAGGTAGTGGAACTTTTAAGTGTGCAATTCACAAAGTGAGTGACTTAAGGTGCAAGAAGTCTTTGTGCAATGCAGAAGTTTTCCTATGTGCAAAAACATGGAAGTTGAAAGAGAAATAATTGGTGTGTATTGTAAGTTTGAAATAAATATCCAGTGTGAACTGTCCATTATATAATAAATGACAAATCAAGATGCAATGTCCAGAAGACCAGTGTTTGATGACTGGTGAAGGGAAGGAGATATGGGGGGCAACAAAGGAAGGGGGAGTCCTGTGGGTGTGTAGAGTGTGTATGTGGATACAGCCAGTTGTTCATAAAGATGATGGAGTGCGGGAAGAAGCTTCTCTTTAGCCTGATTGTTTTTATTTTCAACTGGCTGAAGCGCCAACCTGATGGAAGGCGTTGGAACGGGTGATGACCAGGATGAGATGGGTCGGTGATGATTCCTGGTTCTGGAGACATGCAGATCCAGCAGTGTGTGCAATTTGACACCGATGGTCGTTTCTGCAGACTTGATGGTGCACTGCAGTCTGTTGGTGCCGTGTCTGGTGACTGAGCAGCCCCATACTGTGATGGACATAGTGATCACCGATTCTATGATGGCCGTGTAGAACTGTATCATCAGCTCCTGGTGTAGTTTGAACTTTCTCAGCTGGTGCAGGAAGAACATCCTTTGCTGGGCCCTCTTGATGAGGGAGCTGATGTTGTTGTCCCACTTCAAGTCTTTTTGTGATTGTTGTCCCCAGGAACTCAGCCATCACAGTTCTATCTAGGATGGTGAGTGCTGGCAGGGCCGGGGGGCTCCTCCTGAAGTCCACAGTCATCTCCATGGTCTTCTGAGTTCAGCTCCAGGTTGTTCCAGCTGCTCGAAAGGACAACCTTATCCACCATCCTTTCGTAAGCAGACTCGTCACCATCATGGATGAGATCGATGACTGTGGTGTCATCTGCGAACTTCAGAATTATGGACTGAGGGTTCCATGGAAGTACAGTCATTTGTGTACAGTGAGAAGAGAAGTGGGGAAGTACACATCCCTGTGGAGAACCTGTACTAATGGTTCGGGTCCCTGAGGTGATTTTTCCCAGCCTCACATATTTCCTGCCAGTGAGAAAGCTGGTGATCCACTGGGAGGTGGAGGCTGGAATGTTGAGATTGTCCAGTTTGCTGTGTAACTGTCCTGGGTTTATTGTATTGAAGGCCAAGCTGAAATCCAGAAACAGAATTATTGTGCAAGTTCCTGGACAATCGAGGTGTTAAAGGACAAGGTGGAGACCCATGTTCACTGCGTTGTCCACAGACCTGTTGGCCTGGTATACAAACTGCATGGGGTCTAGCAGGGGACCAGTGATTTCCTTGAGGTGAGTGAGAACCAGCCTCTCAAAGCATTTCATGAACACAGATGTCAGGGCTACTGGTCTGTAAGTGTTTAAACCCAGTGATGGTTGTTCTTTGGGGATGGGTATTATGGTAGAGTGTTTGAAGCAGGAGGGGACATTACACAGCTCTAGTAATCTGTTAAAGTTATTCGTGAAGACTGGTGCAAGCAGGTCCACAGATAGGAAGGAGATATTCCGTCAGGACCTGTTGCCTTCATGTTCTGTTTTTTAAACAGTCAGTGAACATCATCCTCACAGATCTCCAGGGCTGGCATTGATATACAGTATTTTTAATTGCTTGAATTGTGAGGCACACCAAGTTCTTATTAATGTTCCTCAAAATATTTAGGGAATTATTGTCATATGGTTATGGGGTTTGTGTAAGACATAAGGACAAGTGACAATTACCCAAAGAAATATTACCGTCACTATCAGGACAATTCCTTTACATAGCCCAGCGTAGCAGCATTTAACCATTATATGTTTAACATATTACAAATGCTGCTAAGAATGCTTCTGTTTGATGCTTTGGATAGAAAATTTTACGTTATATACAATATTAAACACAGCATGCATTTGGTATGGGACATTTTCTCACAGGCAGGCCATGCTGATGAGCCAAAAAGATACATTGGGCTTTCTTCATTTCATAACATATAGGCACAGTTCCTGTTGCATTTGTAACCTCATTTAAATTTATATTGGTTAACTTAAGCACACATCAAAACAAAATTAGCATATGCTTATCTCAGTACATACAGTAAGCCGAACACCTATGTCATGTCATGTCAAATGGGGAAATATGTACAAAGTTTGCAGTGATTAGCCTATTAATGAGCAGGAATAAATACCAAAGAATACCTAAGAATACCAAATACTAAAACTTTTAAATTTATGTAAATATTTCTAACATTCTTTTCAGTGAAGTTCTTGCTGATAATGCCATCAGAAATAAAAACCTTAAGAACTGCGTTAAATTGAAAAAGAATGCCAAACAGAAGCACTTTACCAGTGGTCTCAAACTTTTGGTCCCCACTGCAATTCATAGATTCCCATTTTCTTCTCACTTACCTTCTGTTCCTGCAGACTTCATTATTGAAAATGGGGATGGTAGAGTGGCATTTAGCCAATCAAATTTTGTTCACCAATAATTGTACGTGACAGAGGTTGAGCTCTATCTTCAGTGCCTTCAGCGTTGTGAGAGAATCCCCCTGTAGTTTAACTTAATGTGACATCACCCCTATATTGGGTTCCATGTCGAAACTGTGAAAAATGTTGTTACAAAGTTGGAAGAATACAATTGTTTAGGGTGTCTTTGTATACAGTAACATTAGAAAGTCCCTTTAATGAAACAAAAAGGCCCAAAAGTTCTGTGAAGCCATAGTTTGCCAAGGTTGGAGTGAAAGAAGTCAAACGTCCTGCCCAGAACCCTGACCACAACCCCACAGAATACACTCAGGATGAACTGGGACACCGACTCTAGATCTCCTCATTGCCTGACTGCAGTAATCCTTTTGTGGCTGAATGAAAACAAATCCCCACAGATGCTCTCCAAAATCTAGTGGAACATTTTCCCAGTAGAGTGGAGATTATTACAGCAAAGGGGAAATAAGTATGGAAAGTAAAGTATGACTGACACCAAATACTGTACAATTTTGTTTATTCATGATTATAATCATTCCGGGTCATCTTAAATAAAATGTGTAGTCATATTACATTTTGAGATCAATAAATGTAGGTGGTCATAAGATGTGTCTATTAAAGCAAAAGTCAATCTATGTACTGCATGGGCAGATTTGGTCATAGATTTACTGTCAATGCCATTTTACTGAAGTATTTAACTGAACAAATGAGTGTAGAATCAGTGCTCTTGCTTCTGACAAGGGTTGCCAGTTGACTCCAAAAAATCTTATTATTGCTGAAAAATTCTCATCCTTTTAACCCAGTTCAAATACAGATCTGTTGGTTTCATGAGATATGTTAGGTAACCATGAGTTCATCCATATACACAGGATGGCCTTTATTCTTGGTAATTCCTTCCCATTTGAAATCAAGAATTTTTAGAAGGAAGGCATGAGATGGTGCTCCTATATACTGTCCATCTCTGGGAGCTGCTCAAGGTTTTATTTACTATAGCCAATGAAGTGTCCCCTAGAGACCCTAATCTTAAAATGTACCTGACTTTATTCATTAGCTTCCAAATTTGAACAACACCACTAGCTTTTTGTCTTCATTAAGGACCTTAAACCCTTGACTGTGATTGGTGTGAGGGAATGATTTATTGACATACCGAGACCATCATCAGCTCAAGGTATAACAGTGGGAGAAAGTAGCTATAAATCATAGATAAAAGATGACACATGTAGCCAAGGTTGTTTATTAGGCCCAGGATGCACTGTGTCATACAACATGTCTTTCATAACTCCCTGTATTAAATCTGAGATAGTAACAGAGCAAAATTGCCTGAGATAATCCATCTTGCCAGAATAAAAACCAGCAGAGGTCAAGAACCAAGCAGAAGTATTTAAAAATGGGTTCCAGGATTGTATACAAATTGTACTAACCAGAGCAGAGCAGATCAGCTCCACCTGTAACTAAAATTACAGACACAAGCTGCCAAATGGATAGCTCTGTGTAGTGATGTAGTAGTACATATGATCTATGTACAAGACAAGAAGTAAGGGTAGTATGGCTGTATGACAGTGGTATTTATTGCAAAATCATGCGTCATGTCACTTTGTTACTGTTGAAAGGTCATAGCATCTATGCACACACTCAGAAGCAGGTATCTAGATGATTCTCATCACCCTTGGCAGTCAGGATGGACCAAACAGAAGTACATTTATATCAGACTCATATCCAGCCATGTCCCCCCCGCCCCCAATTTATTAGGTTGTGATCAGAATAAGAATTCTCATATTCTCCTCCACTTGCATAGGTTAGAACTAAAGAATCTCCTTCCCAGGTTCATACATTTCATTACCTTTAGAAAGGTTACAGCTACCCCACTACATGCTTTTTAAGACATACTCCTTATACACTTTTACACTGTAAATCTATTGTAATAATTTTACCCATAACTAATAAAGATGCCTTTTTTATTTTTTTAATTACATAAAGTTAACACGTTGCAGCAGCAGGGGTGTGGTTAAGTAGCTCCTGTGAGCAGAAAGGAGCAGGTGGAGCCAGCAGGTAACACCAGATGAGTCTCACCTGTGCCTGGATACTGAGCTCATTTGTGTGTCTTTTTTGTGTAGCAGGGGAGCTATGGAGAGAGAGCAGACCACAATGCCACAAGTATTTGTGCCTGCATTCATTAAAACTAAAAGTGCTGAAAAGCAAATTATGTTGGCATAATAAAAATCCCATTTGTGTTACTAAAGTCTGTCTCCCCAGAGTCTTCCATCACACTTCCATCTAAACTTGAAAAGCACTGTTCTAAATAATGCTCAAATAACCACAGCCACATATTAAGAGGAAAGGCAGAGAGTGGGAGTGTATGTAATTAAGTACCTGGCCTTGAAAGATAACTGCTTTAGTCATGCTATTGATTACTGGGTGGGTTGCAGCTCAGGTGTAGGTAATCCATTAGCTAATAGTCGTCTTAATTAAACTCACAAATTACTTTTACGGATAAAAGGTCAGTCATATCTCATCCATGATGTCTCATCCAGTAACCCTATGCAATAGGAAATCAATACATGTCTCCGTTTCAGATGTTTCCCTGTGAGCAGCAACTGGGAATAAAACAAACTAGCACCTCTTTATAAAAAAAGGACAGATAAATGTTTTTGACTGTGGATTCAACTTTAAAATGCCCAGAAACAGAAGTCATGAATATTTGCAGGTTAAATGGAGGATGGAAAAGGTGTGAAGCTTGTTCATAGCCCTTCAGAGACAGAACGCCTACAATAACAGAGCTCTCAAATGCAGAAGTTACTTCACTTCTCTCAGTTAACCATTTCTTTTCCCTTATCTTTTCAGACATCATTTATCTTTTCTAACAAGATGCCTATAGTCCCTAACAAATTACCTCAGGCCAAAGCCCTACCCCATGGTCACCCCTCTACAAACGTGTGGCACTGGGCTGTTGTTTGCATGTGCTTATATTCAGAGATCAGCAGGTGTGCCCAGTCAGTCCTGATTAGGGCTGAGAAATCTGTGAGTTGTAGTTCTCAGAGCCAGTAGTGCTTGCTCTCATAGCTCACCACCTAGCCCCCCTGCAGATGACTGGAGGCACAGATAGACCCCTTATATTGGGAGGTGTAACCACTTTACCAAGGTTGCAAAGAATATCCAAACTGTCACCATTAGCTGAGAGGAAATTGGTTCAGATGGTCAAGAACAATCAAAGAACCAACAATGCACAGGCATGAAATAGAAGCTGCTGGAACACCAGTGTCACTGTTTACAGTGAAGCAAGTTTTACATCATTATGGACTGAGAGGCTGCCATCCAAGAAAAAAAGGTCCTGCTCCAAAACCTCAACTACAGTTTTCAGCTTTCTGAAAAAAACCTTCTGGAGGAAACTTTTACAGTCAGATGAGACAAAGATTGAGTTGTTTGGCCACAATGAGCAGAGGTATGTATGGAGGAGTAAAGGTGAGACATTCAAACCTAAGTACTCTCCAACTGTTAAACATGGAAGTGGTAGCATCATGTTTTGGTGTCAATGGAACTGGTTCCTTGCACAAAGTGTATCGAATAATGAAGAAGGAAGAATACCTCAGAATTCTTCAGCATAACCTCAAACCATCAGCTAGATGGTTAAAATTTGGACACAACTGGATGTTCCAACAGGACAACAACCCCCAAACACACACCAATGCTGGTTATGGAATGGATAAAGCAGGCTGACATTAAGCTTTTAAAATAGCCTTTCTAAAGTCCTGACCTCAACCCTATTGAAAGTATGTAAACTGTGTTTAAAAGTTGGGTCTGTGACAGGAAACCAACAACTTTAACTGTACTGTACAAATTGTGCCAAGAAAGGTGGTCAAATGTCCAACTAGAATTCTGCCAGAAGCTTGTTGATGGCTACCAAAAAGTAGCCAACTTGATAAGAAGCATTTAACTAAATATTAAGCATGTATGTATAAGTTTTGACCCTGTGTTGATCTTGTGCACCAAATTATTGTTTTCTATTAAATATATATGTTGTAAGCTCATTCCACTGCAGAATAAGAATAATTCAAAAAAACAGTGAAAACCAAATATTGCCATGACATTCATGTCCATGATGTGTGTATGTGTAAACTTCTGACCGCAACTGTAAGTGCAAGAACAAGGTACCTCACTTTAACAACACCAGTCAAAGCCAAGAAGAAAACTCAAACAGATTTTTTTTTTACCACATTTGATGTTATATGTATGTCCATGTTGTTTTGCATGTTTTATGATTAAAATGCTTTCTTACAACTTGTGAAGATATGTCATGGTTACCACCTTCTCTATGTTAAACATTCTTTATGCTGTTATAGTAATAGCTTATTATAATAAAATGGGCAAAATAATCACTTATGGTGGTTTGTGAGGCCACCTGGGAGTTCATTATTTCCTTATAACAGGAAACAGCACTTCCAAAAGACTTTCATGCCTTTTATATTACAGAAATATGGTCTATTTATTAAAGAATGCTAGGTTGTACCTTTTATACACCCAGAACATTTATTTTTCTGGAAAGGCGGCATAAAAAGTTAGTGATGCCCCAAAGTTTTAGCAAATATGAACCATCAAAAATCTCTTATCTTTTCTCTTTTACTTGAAGTTAAGACAAAATACAGTCTATGAAAAATGTTGCTCGCTTTCTTATTATAGAGCAGTGCAGTGCAGTGTCCTCTGTTCTAAATATTTTTCCTATGCCCAGCTGTTGTCTCCTTTTTTTTATAGGTGCTGGAAGTAAGATTTTTATCCTTCTCTGTTGAATATGCATGACTAGTAATATTTCCTGGGCGACTAGTCATTTGAAATAAAAAGTAGTCAACTAGTCTCCTCTACCATAGTTAAATCAAAAACAATTTCAGAACATTTTCAGGCTATTTTATTTGTGCAGCAAAGAACGCGTTAATCCACATTTCAATTAACAGCCATCCAAAGGCTACAAATGACATTTCCGACTTCAACACAGTAAAGGTTGAAAATAATATAACTATGTACATTTTACACTAGTTAAATATGTACGCAGGTGAAAAATCATTCTAAAACTGGGAGCACTCACTATGGCATGAAAGCCCCTCCTGGCTTAATGATGGATGGAGGATGCAATCTGTACAGCACTGTCTGGAAGGTTTTTCCACCATGTCCTCATCTCCTGGCTCAGTTGCATGTAAAAGAAAAATGAATCTGCATCAGCCTCTTTGATCTGGCATGCTCCGCTGATCTGAGTTTAAACCAGATGAGTAGAATTGAATATTGACATGCAACCTGTGGCTCTGAAAGTGTTCAGTTTCATACAGCACTGGTCACAGTGGAATTCCCAATGCTACAGAGTAAGAACTTTCTATAAATTTATTTAGCTTCAAAGAACAACACAAATAACAGCAAGAGGAATTTCTTCAGGAGCAGGAGTGTTGCACACACCTTTCCACTACATGCAGCCGGATATATAATATTTGCAGTCCAGTAAAGCAAACGGAAAATAGACTATAAATTGCATAGTCTTATGCAGACTTTGTGTAGTTTTCCTGCAAACATCCCATTGTGTGCACAATATCTGCCAGCTCTCATGTTTGAATAGTGCATCAGTCTGTAGTAAGGTATGTCTAAGGTTTTAATTCCTCAATATGCATTCATAAATCTCTGAATAACAAAATAAATTAATAAAACTCTAAATAATGTCAACAGTAATTAAGTGCAGTGATCTATTAACACATACAATTGTTGCATGTTTAAAATGCTTATAATACAATGATTCCTTATAGTGTCATTAACATCTTGTAGTGGTTCAGTGTTTACTTTTCTTTATTTTCCAATATTTTACTATGTAAAGGAAAATAATCCCTTTGATTTTGCTTTTACTCATCTCACTCAGTAATCTGAGAAAACCTCACTATCAAGCAATTCACCAGAGCAGTCAGACATCTGGAGTGCCTTGTTATCATTAGCTTTTCATGATTTATTACTTCTTTTTTTTTTTTTTTTACCTTTGCAATGCTGGCCATGCAATGCACTCTTGTTAATTAGGAACCATCCGCCAGTTAGACTGCACCATGCCAAGTCATTCTGATAGCACACTTTCTCTGAGCCTATAGGGAGATGTCCATAGTGAGATATGCGGTGTTTTCTTTTTCTTTTCTTTTTTTCTTTTTTATTAAAGTGACAGCTTTTTTGGAGAGCTTGAAGCTTAGTCAACACCTACTGATGGAACTAAGATGTGTTCCTTGAGAATTTAGGAGAGGAGATGATAATTTTATTATAAAGTGGCCTGATGGTCACGCTAAAGTGATTCTAAGTGATCAGGATGCATACTTAAATCTATACTGTATTAACATTTTTTTGATGAACCGTCATATAGCAAAGCAGAGACAAATTTTGAATTTTCAATAGACAATAAATCATATAAATGTTAGATTGATATGGAATGGAATAGTGGATCACTTAATTGCATTACTACATGTAATTTTCATAGGTTTTTTAACCAGTGCTGACTATCTTGATGTATCTCAGTGGTCACTACTAATTTCCAGTGTTCTCATACATTTTAAATTAGGTAGTAGAGCAAGTATCTCATTGACCAATGTCTCTCCCAGTTAAGAATATCTTAACTCTTTGATTATTTTGAGAAACTCTGCCCTGTATGTCTTTTTAACTAACTCTACAGAGTTTCATGTGCTTTTGACAGCACAGCATAGTGCCTGAACATCCATCCCAGACCTAAAAGGTCACTGGTCAGCTTGAATGTTCTTGATTAAGCACAAAGCAGTCATGGTGTAATTTTCAATTATCATGCAGTGGAGGCCAGTCACGGTTTAAAACCTGACCAACTGGCAATAACTCATTTTAAAGTAAAGCTAAGTGTACATTTACGGCACTTGGCAGACACCCTTATCCAGAGTGATTTACATTTATCTCATTTACACAGCTGAGTAGTTGAGGGATATGGGCCTTTCACAAGGGCCCAACATTGGCAGCTTGGCTGTGGTGGGATTTGAACTCATAACCACAATATCGTCTAACTACATTTTATCACCACAATGGTATTTTTTCCAGATCAGTTGGATTAGCATTTGCTTCCCTGCTCTTGTGAGATGTGATCTGGCAACCAATAGAAACAAACTTTTTTTTGAAAAACTAAACAAAGCACATGATGAGAATAATAATAAAAAAAAAAAACAGGTCTGATAAAGCCAGGTGTCCAGAAAAAAAAAAGTAATATGCAATTGTTATGTTGATTAACTAAGCTTATTTCTTAGCTAGACAAATTGTTCATGTAGATTTTACTGGCCTGTATTTGGTACACTGAGATTTTTCAAATCAAGCAAGACTAATATAATTAATGAGGAGTCAAGCTCTTACATATGACACTTTTATCACACAAATTGGTTTGGATCTGCTGAAACTGTGTTTTGTAGCCTGTTATTTTATTTGATTAATTCTTAAGGTATCTGTATGAATTCACATGGTTGCTGTTTGAGCATGTTCTCATTTCTGAGTGAAATGATTCATCTTGTGAGGTGTGAGGTGTGCACACTACCTGTTAGAGTGCACACATACGAATCTTTCTGAGATTTGTAGAATATATCAGTAATATTATTCCAATTTCTTACAGGCATCAAACTAAACAACATATCTGCCATCTACAGAGACAGACAGCCCTATACGCTGGTGTAGGGCCCCACACATTACATAAGGGACCTGCCTCGTCCTCATATAAAAGCAGGTGTCAATGGTTACAACTTTGATGAGCGGTTGAAGTGGAACTATCCTTCTGGCAATGAAAAGAAGAAAAAAACACCATGAGAGTGAATTGCATTAACAGCAATCATGTAAACTTGTGTTCTCTCCTTTCTGAGTTTGATGTCAGCAAATAACAATAATGTTAGGTTGATGTGCTAGCTTTCAGAACATCTCTCTCTAGTCTGTCTTGCTCTGTCTTTTGTTTGCTTGCCACATCCAGGGTTGTGTTCAGTGACATTGTGCCTGAAATAAGTGAGAGTGAAATACAAGTATTTATTATGTTTGATGGGCAATGATGTTTATAATCATGTTGTGCATGAACATGCAGGAAAGTCTTTTAAATAGAGGGGTTTGCAGTTTCCCAGTGACATGACAAGCAGTATTTTTTATTTTTTTGCTTTTTTTTCTGTCATAAATATTATCTGTAATAAAACAAATCTTCTAGTTCCATAGCTGGATAGTGACGAATTGAAAACCTCATGTGTAGCTGCCTTTCAGTGGCATTTTATTTTAGCAATCAATAGTATGATTAGTTACAGGCAAAATAATGAGAGCTGAGTCTGTGTGCATAAATGAGCTGAGACTGGAGATTCTCTCATCTATTTCAAATTCATCATAATAACTTGCCATTACTCTGCTACCTCAGTGGCTTATTTTAAACGTGCAAGCAATAGCCTTTATAGATGTTTGGCAGAGGTTCATGTCTAACAGAACATTGTAATCAATTGTCTTTGGACTTTAATTGATTGAACTATTTCCAAAAAAATAAATGACTAAGTACCTAGTGAAGAAATCTGTTCAACCTGTTACCTGTTTATTATGTAACACTTACAGAAAAAAACCCTTACACAACCATCACATACAGGTGCAATAGCCTTGGAGACTCCACCATACAACAGTGCAGGAGATTGTTAGAAACTTCCCTCACACATTATTCAGGAGATAGATAGAAGTCTCCCATGGTACAGTATGAAGAACATAGAAGGTCCTAGGTTACCTAGAAGTGTTTCACATCAAGGTGAAATAAAACAATATTTTTTGGAAATTTTCCTTCTCCTGCTGGAGGTCACCCAGGATTAGACTTTGAATGGGACAGTAAACAAAAGGCCCAGAGACCAAAGCTGTCCTCTCCTGGAGGAATTCTGCACCTGTAGAAGATGAGTCAAAAACAGTAAGCAGGAGTTTGCCTTTGGGGTATCTCAGATGGCCCTAGTGTGTGAATGTGTGTGTGTGTGTGTGTATATGGCATCCCATTGCGTGAAAGGTAGCAAGGTAACTCACATGACTCACAAAAGCTTATCTATAAAAAAAAAAACACATTTGCAGATCCTGGTTTACTTCTTTACTTATAAAACTGTATTCCTGGCTTTATTTCCTGCGCTTGTAGGTTACTAGTGAAATTGCCACATTGTGAAATATGCCATGAAACCATGAAATATGCTAATATTAACACTAAACATGATCAGGAAATATACTGATAAAAATACAAATGATTAGTTTTAAAATCTTGATAAGGAAACTTCAAAACCTACATTAGGTATTGGTACGGGTTCCCTTAATGCTCACAAGAGAGTTGCAGAATGGTATAAAAATGCATACAATAATATTGTTCAAAATACTTTTAGATTTTAGTTTAGCAGTCTTATCCAATACACTTTATAGCAGCTTAAGTCCAGTGTCAAATAATCACTGTAAATTCCGAAAAAAGTAAACTATAAACATAATTTATTATACATTCGGAGCATTTCTATTCACACTGGGGTGCACCTTTCAATGCTATGTCAGAGCAGCATTTTTAATTCTGTTATTTCTACGACTGCTACACTAAAGCTCCAAGCTGAACAACAGCTGCATCATAGAAGTTGTCCACACAATATAGCGTATGTACGTATGTTGTATTTTGTAGTGCTTGTAGCTAGAAACCAAGTGATACCGTTTGTTTCACAAGGCAAGCGTGAGGTTTTAATACTATTGCTGTGCCACTTGAAATACGCATGTAAACATGATGAATGAAAAATAAGTCACTAAACGTTTATCACTCGTGTCTTGCTAGCAGAGTTGAAAGAACACCACTGTCAATTACTTATATATCTCAAATGTCTCAGATGCTACAATAGGCTGAATAGTCTCTATGGCATCACCGTGCGATTAATTTAAGTACTAAATCATTTTTTTTCTGTCAAGTATTCAAATGACGAAAATGCCTATCCATAATCTGTGAACTGTGGAAGCTCTGCTTACATGGAGCATAACCTATTCATTTCACATTTAAATCATTTTCTAGTCAGTGTTAGCCAGATGTGAAATACAGAGAGGCAATTTGAGTTCTGAATGCATTTGAGCTTTGGGAGAGTTCCAAGAATGAGCATAAATAAACATATTCAAGGTGACAACCAGGTGTCATCTTAGTGAGTGCAATGGGCATGCATGGAATAAATTGCAGAAAGGAGCAAATGAGATTGGCACTGAAAAAAGCAGGATCAGTGATTGGATGACAGATGAAGATGGCTCACTGGTTTCCTGTCTGGCTTTGCTGTGTGATAGATGACAAAACTAAGTGTCACCTGAGATTGCTTTATTCTCTACAGACCACAAGCCCCCACAACCACTTAATTCTCTCTCATTTTCCCACTCACTTGCTCATTTTTCTTTTTCTTTCCTTGTCTATCAAACACACTGAACCAAGTCTTTCTTATCACTGTATTGTATTTCTCTGAACAGGAGAGAGAAAATAAATTATAACAGTTTTTATAATGACTGATGATTGGAAAGATGAT
Organism: Scorpiodoras heckelii; assembly: GCA_028566435.1. Lineage (NCBI taxonomy): Eukaryota > Metazoa > Chordata > Actinopteri > Siluriformes > Doradidae > Scorpiodoras > Scorpiodoras heckelii. The sequence continues at coordinate 2,672,334 of JAOVVH010000041.1, forward strand.
GTTTTTATTACAACCCTACCCCATTTCCAGAAAAGTTGGGACACTTTCTAAAAATGCAATAAAACCTAAAAACTGTAATTTGTTAAATCGCTTGAACTTTTATTTAACTGATAAAAGTACAAAGAAAATCTTTTCAGTGTTTTCACTGACAAACCTGATTGTATTTTGTAAATATAAAAAGTAGTGCTGTCAAATTAACGAGTTAAAGAGTTAACCGTAATTTAAAAAATTAATGCCATAAAGAAAATAACGCAGATTAAAAATAAGTTAAATTACGCAAACAAACGGCACCCTCAGTGAACACGTAATAGACCGTTACGTTACTCGTTTTAGGCTGCATTCCAATCGCAAGTGTCCCTACACTGTATCCCTGCTCCCTACAGGGTACAGAATCCCAAGGGCACTTCATAGGGAACTCGGTCACTAAAACGGCTCTAGTTGAAATGCCCTACAACGTCATCAACAGCGT
>JAOVVH010000041.1:2727268-2740541 GCA_028566435.1 Scorpiodoras heckelii
CTGTAATCAAAGCAAAAGGTGCTACTTTGAAGAATCTAAAATCTAAAACATATTTTGGTTTGTTTAACACTTTTAAGATTACTACATCATTCCTTATGGGTTCCTTCATAGTCTGGATGACTTCAGTATTAATTTACAGTGTAGGAAAAAAATAAAAACATTGAATGAGAAGGTGTGTCCAGACTTTTGACTGGTACTGTATTTCATAACAACCACACCAAATGACCTAAAACTGTTTTCATTCATCCAAGTGTAGTAGCATAAAGTTTACCCAATAGGATGTTATAATCTTAAAGAATTTGTCCAGTATCCAAAAGATTTCATCAATGCCCATCTCTGAACTAATGTATGTGATTGAGAGCAGTGGTTCTCAACTGGTGGGTCACAACCCAACAGTGGCCTGTGGGCCCTTTATGAGTGGGTTACGGACGGCTGCTACATGCAAATGATAAAACAGAACACCTAAAAAGTATGACAATAGGGCAAATTCTAGTTTTAAAAAACACTGCCTGTAGCTGTTATAGCCAATAAATGGCATGTATGGCATGCCGAATCAAAAGTGTAGCAATTTGTAAACACTTGGCACTAACATTGATAAATGGAGTGCAATTCCCTCTTCCTTTAAAAGAGTGTGGAAAAAACTGTGCAAAGTCCACGAAGTAATGACCCAGATTACATCAATTCTGGCTTTACTTGCACAAAAGACAAGCATGGTTTGTGCAGATCACACATTCAAAAGACATTTAGAGATAAAACAGTGAAGCCATAAAGACCGGCCTGCTGAGTTTTTCCAAAAGTAAGCAACAGGATCTGGACACATTTAAAAAAAACTCATGCACTATTCAGGAGAAAGCACTTCATACATCATACAAACCCACTGCATTGCACAATGAAGGGGAAAAAAACCTGAATTCTCAGGTTTCCCTGTGTTGATTTGAACAGGCTATGATTTCAGCACTGTTCTTGTTAACTGCAGTTAAATCACATTGTTACTTTTAGGCATTTAATATTGTGCATTAAAAAAATGCACAAGGTGCATTTTTCATATTGCGTGTACAAATCGTAATTCAGTATTGGGTCAGTGTTCGTATTATTTGTTAGCCTAGATAAAATTGCACTTACTTAGGATTAGGTTTATGCATTTATATAGTGGCCCATTTTCATGTTAATGCCATGTGAATCATTAATTCTGCATTTTCTTATTCTTAAGCTTGTGTATTGCATTTAAACCGATATTTTCCATTGCAGAAACGTATGAGGTGCTCAACAGCTGATTAATTTGTTGTTATCTCTGGTGATACATGATTATTTCCCAACTTTATTATGCCTATGTAATGGATCATTATTAGTAGTATTAATAGCATCCAATAGCATGCATTCTTTCATTTACTTCCACATGATAAACAACCATAGTGTAATGTTGGGTCAAGGTGTAACGTCCAGATTAAAATCTGGGTCCTGAAGCAAAACCAGTTGAGAACCACGGATTTAGAGTAATGACAAAAACGTATAGTCACGTAACAGTCATTAGCAACCAGAGCTTTAAATATAAGGGCATTGTTCTGTACAGATGTTGGGCAGAGTAGACAAATGTTCAAAAGCCACATGAAGGAGACAAGCTCTGAACTTCACACAACACTTGCCATTTGTATAATATTGTACCTTTCTAGCTGGTAATTTGCTATTTAGTAGATTAAATAGCACTATTAAATGGACTATTTAGTAGAACTAACGAAGAGCTTCATGAAATCTAGTCTTTTTGACCTAAAATCCTTGGCCACTGTTTACTACATGCCACAGCATACAAATGCAGTCTAAAGGACGCTGCCTCCCAGGTATGCAGACCTGCGTAATCATGCAGTTTCTTAAAGTGTCTGTTAGCCATTGAAGACCAGCTTCTCTAAGGTAATGAGAAGCATCTTCCAGCCTGATCATGTCCTTAGAGCAAAGTCTCAGTTTTTTAAAAACAGATCAATCATAAACACATACAAATAATGATTAACAAAACCCCCACCGTTCTCTGTACAGACACTGTACCACTTGACACAGAGTGTTTAGTTCAGCGTTCCCTACAGCTTTCTACCAGACGCCGGATGACGCAAGAATCGGGGTATCTTTTATTTTTCGCCTTTGAGTGATCCATAGCAACAGTGAAACAACAACTGTGGAGCCACCTAATATTGCCATGACTTCCAGCATAGGAAACTGGTCCTGCAGTTCAGAGAAGAAACATCAATAACACAGTCTGCCCTGTCCACCGTCAGTCTTATGAACAGTTTCCGTCACCGATTAACAATGTTTTGTTGTTATCAGTACAGACGGACTACTTCAAGCTGAAATGCTCACCTGTCTTAAGCACTTGTATCCGTGGAAGTTGTGGATGCAGGTGCACTGAAAGAATCCCGGTCCATAAGGCATGCAGACCGAGTTCTCAGGGCAATCCACGGCTAAAGTTAGAATGGCGAAAAGGCAGTTCAGAAATATAAACAGAACGGCAGTGATGGGATTATTGTTCAGGGGATAAAAAAAGAGGTGCTTGACTTACACATCTGTGCAGTTTGATTGCAGACATTCTTCTGTCCTTCACAGAGCCGGGTATCATGTTTAACATCCACTCGGTCCCATGATGTGTTGCCACCAGGACAGTCCAGATTTTTGGGCAGTATACTGAGTGAAAGGTAACGATTAGACGAAATACGTCTGCATAATTGTACTGAAGTGTGATTAAACAATTCCCTTACTTACAGATGACTGAGACGATTAAAACCTTGGAATATAAAATCACTCATATTGGAAATAGGGTTGCTCGAGAGGTCTCTGCAAAAAAAAAAAAAAGGAGCTTAATTGAATTAGACAAGTCATATACAAGGGATATACCGTACATTGTAGATATACTCACTGGCCCTTTTACAACTTTTTCACCACATAGGTGCTTTTTACATGTATACAGTTACTGACGCGCAGCTCATCAACCCCAACGCACATGTCCTGTGAACACTAATACTGTACAGATCACATGTGCATAATGATGTGAAGCTTTCATTCCATTCATTTTTGTTTGGCTGGTTTTTCTTTCTTCTGTTGGTTTAGAAAGAAAAAAAGAATACTGGGCAGGATTTGTTAGGATTTGCATATTTCTATTACTTTTCCAGGGATTTCCTGAAGCCTGAGAACATCCTGTGTAGACAGAGTCTAAATATTCAACACTCGTGCATTTTTCTGTCTGAATGTTTTTAGATTTAGTCTCTGTTTCCCAGCAACAAGTCAATCTTGACACTGTCTAATTTTTGGACTTTGTTCCCAAATCAAACCAACAGTTTTTCTTTCCTCGCACAAATCAGTGCTCTATGCTTGGAGTGATCCATTATCCTGGAGTGTATTCATTCATCCATCTTCTTAACCACTTATTCCTGTCCCCAGGGTCACGGGGGATACGGTGCCTAGCCGGCGGCACAGGGTGCAAGGCAGGATCAACCCTAGACAGGGCACCAATCCATCATAGGGCGCACACACACACACACTCTCACACACACTAGGGGCACTTTAGAGACACCAATTAACCTAATATGCATGTCTTTGGACTGTATGAGGAGACCGGAGTACCTGGAGGAAGCCCACACAGACACGGGGAGGCCATGCAGACTCCACACAGAAAGGACCCACATCACTCCACCTGGGGATCGAACCCGGGACCTTCTTACTGTGAGGCTACAGCACTACCCACTGCGCCACCCCCTGGAGTGTATTATGTCTCATTATTCTATTACTTACATGATAACTGCTGCAGAGGCTACATGGAGGTCCTCCACTAGACTCAGAGAACAATTAGATAAATCCAGCCTGAAAAAAAAAAAGATCACATCTTAAATGTAATGCAAACTCTGAAGTCATATGTTTAGTTATTGTACTGCTGTCCTACCCCACAATGTTTTCCTCTTCATCCTGAAAACAGCACCGACCCTCAATCCTGCCCTCTGACAGGCAGAACCTCCACACAGCGCTGTGGTTCTGTACAGCTCCTTCACACATGTGGCACAACTACAGGAATCATACACCAGCTGTTAGAACCCCAGAGAAAACCTCACCGCTCCGACACTCTCTTATTCCCGACCAACAAACGTAAATAGTCGTACCTGAGCATCAGTGGGCTGACAGTCGACCGAGACACTGGATAAAATAAATAAAATCCTGAATAAATATACAATAGAAAAGGTAAAAATGCTGACCCCAGCTGTCATTTTTTTCCTCCCCAGGTCACATGACATAGTGTCGCTCACGTGACACGTACATTCAGGACAAACCTATCGGCGCTGCGTTTGCGCAGACGTCCCACTTGTTCCGCTGTTGACTACAGAAGTTGCAAGAATGCGTCCGATCTTACAAAACCAACAAGAACACCTCTAGTTCGGGAAAAAAAATAAGAAATCCGCATTGCAAAAAAGATTATACAACGAAATGCAAAATGTATGTATTTATTTCAGAGCTGATTTATGTCTATACACCGTCATCACTGAAGAATAAAGAAGACGTTTAAAAATGTCCAGGGGTTCTTTATTTTACACTTAATTCACGCTATAATTAGGATAACTGTTTGCGAAATGCAAATCAAGATTCTCTGTGTCATTGTGCTTGTTTATTTACTCTTAATAACAATGCACAAAATAGTAGTTAGGCCTAATTAGATCTAATTTCCCCTCAGATTCAATTTATTCCGTTAATGAAACGCATGCTAATTTACCCTGCAGACTCGGGAAATACCATCACCGGCTTCTTCTTCGAGGGGGGACGAGAAAGTGTTTAGAAGTCGAATGTGTGTTTTTGTTGTAGGACAATGCAAATGTGTTGCGTGCATGGTTTGTAAACGTGTGTCTTGAAATAACGTTTCACAATTCACGGTTATAGTATGAGAAATACGTTTTGAGGCGATTTCGTATAAACACGGTCACCCCTCTTTTTTTGGAATGGTTTGAACCAGAGGACTGTTGCAATGCCTAGAGAAGGAGTGAACACACACATTGAATACATTATGGACCTTTGGTAGAGAGAGGAAGAGAGGAAGGCGTTATAACGATAGCCAAGCTCCGTGCTTATCATCTTTGGTGTTAAAAAAAAAAAGAAGGAAAGATATAACTATATATATATTTAATGGGGAGGAATAGATTTTGATAGCCAAGTGACGAAGCTGTGTTCCTGTTGTTTCGGTTCCTTTACCCGTGTGTCCTGTGGCTGAAACGGGGGATTTTGCAGCCCGCACATTTCCATATGCACGACTGAGTTAACAGTATTGTAGAAGTGGAGCCGCTTTTGCGTCTTTCACAAGGTTTTTTTTTTTTCTTCAATTAAATCTCTGCTACCGTGCTGCAGTTTGCATTGGGACCGAGTCAACACATTGAACCAAACAGGTTGAAAAAGAGCCAACAATGAAGGCGGAATTACTTCCAATTGCAACATGGCTGCTGCCGCCTAGACGTTCATGGGAGAAGTTTAGTCCCTGACGAGAAAGAAGTTTTGTTTTCCGTTTATCTTCTCGTCAAAGCTCAGGACTTGGGTTATTTGCTGTTTAGGCTTAGGCTTAGGCTTTGGCTTTGGACTGTAAGAGCCACAACTACGCAAGACGCAAAGGCGGCTTGGACACTGCGTCTGTGATTACGGGACTTCACGTTAACTAGTTAGATACTGTTGCTCCTTCTAACGTCTGATCGGGAATTTCATTTCACTTCACTTCACTTCACTTCACTTCATCTGAAAGAAAGAAAAATGCATTTTTCCATTCCTGAGACGGAGGTTCGCTCCGGAGAGAACGGATCTACATATGTGGTGAGTGTTTATGTTCATCATGTTCATGTTTAAGAGCTGACTAGTCTGTTAACTACTGATTTATTTTCTAATCATGGTCGAGTCTTGTCTATATCTATATCTATATCTATATCTCTATCTTTAACAATGTCGAAAAACTCATCCCCGGACTGACCATACAGAATATTTCTCATTCCTGTGCCCTGTCCAGAAAGCTACACACACTCATCCCCAGCTCACCCAGATGAGTGATTACAGCCCTGCACATTCCTCTTCATTCCTCTTATTATTTCACTTTAGTTTTTATAGACTAGTTACATGCCCTTCCCAGTCACATAAAATAATGACCACCAGGACACTTGGCAGTCCATGTTGAAGGTTGTTGGCCTGTAAGGAAATGACTGAAGGTGAAATAAAGCTCGGTCTTTATGGAAAGTGTGCTGTCATCCTCCTGACAAGTCGAGTCCAACAGACTGCACACCCAGAAGATCATATCTCCAGCTCTCTACAGGGACCTCTGCTTGTCCACAGACCTTTAAGGGAATAAATACAATCCCTAACACTGTATACTTACTAGGCCATGCGTCCTAATAGGGTCTGTGCATTTGTCTAGTTATGGTTAAAAAAAAGTAGACCTTTTTTAGTCTGCTATGACTTAGACTACCACTTTGAGCCTCTGGTACTCTGCTTTCTACATGAACAAGACTATTTCAGAAACGTTCACTGAACTACGCTGTTTCTACAGTAAATAGTCTAACAGGACGAGCCTTGCTGTGTTTCAAAGACGGTTTATAAGTTTTCATTATTATTGGCAGCCACATTTTTACAGATTACACTGACGTACCTGAAAAACTGGTACTGGAGCCTGTGCAAGATCCACAGCCATGCCGCCTGAGCCAGTTGGATCTGCCAGTGTGTATATACAGTGATAGACTTCTGCTGAAGCGTCTAGAGCCGTTTCCGCCCTGAGAACGGCAAGTTATCACGATTTTTGTGATTTTCAACACGGTTCAATAGTCGGACCTGGTGAGACGGGTCGGAGCATTTCAGAGGTAGGAGCGAAGTTTGGATCTTCACGTACGAGCATTTCTAGTGCGTACGGTGACTACAAGGATTCAGGCATAACCTCGAACTTACGACAGCAGTGTGTCCGTGGAAAAGATTCTGGGTGAACGTGACCGGCGGCGGCTGGCAGGAATCGTAACACGTTATAAGCGTGTAACACTGTGTCAAGTCACATCAGAATTCAATGCTGGGGCCATAAGAAACATCAGCGCGAGGACTGTGCAATGTTTCCTCCAAGAGCCCATAGGGGACCTACTAAGTTTAACTGGTATACCAGTTTTTCTGGTACATCAGTGTATTTTCTTTCTTTTTTTTTCCTTTTCTTAAGCTGGATTATTTTGTACTTTTTTTTAGCAACAAGTGCCACAGCACCAACGGTTTTTAGAAAAGCAAAACAGACAGGCTTGTATGTAAAAACAGGGCTGGCGCTAAATTCTTTCCAGCCCAGACGTTAGATTTCATGCCGTGACAGTCGTGTCGGATGATTACGCAGATAAAGTGAAGCACCGTCTGATATACTTCCAGCCACTTCACTGACATCTGTACCACAGCAGTGGTTCAGAAAGCACAATTAAAAGGGAGTAAAGGGTATAATAACTGCAAACAAGGTGGAGTATTTACTCAGAATCCTTGCGAGGAGAAGATAAAAGCAGATGTACTAAGCACAGCATGCGACTTACTGTATACAAAAGTACAGATGACAGAATTGTGGTGTTGTTTTTTTTTAATTAAAAGGTTTCAACTTTCATGTGTAGCATGTAATTCCTAGTAGGTCAGATCTACAGAGAGGCAGATGGCTGGTTAACCTGAATATCTCTTTGTAAATGTTAAATTCTGTGGATTCACCGTGTGCTGGAGTTATTAGATTATTCAGCTTTACTGTCGCTGAGCAGAGTACAAAGCCAACAAAATGTAATTAGCGTCTAACCAGAAATGCAAAACAGCAAGAAGTATTAAAGCAACGGTGTACGATTTTAGAGAAACCATCATGAGTAAGTTAGATTTTGAAAATATCGAACCAAAAAAATCTCGCATCCCTCCTCCAAAGCACTTGATCGCACACGACTGGTGGACCACTCGACCAGTGGTGTGTTTGCGTTGAGGTAAAAGGGCAGGTTCGTGGAATATAAAGCATGAAATAAAAATAAAAAAACAGTGAGTCATGAGTCAATGAGGCCAGAGATTCATTTACTCCTTCAGCATCTGACCTAGCGTACCATCTGCCAAAGCGCAAACGCATCCCTTATTATTCTGTGGTCATTCTTTCCTGCTAGATGATGGTCTACATTTTAGTGATTGCTGGCTTCTGAAGACTGCTCGGGAGCATTATAAAGGACACAAAGAGTTAGACATGTCTTTTAAGACCTCTAGAGGAAGGAAAAAACAGCTGGACGTCAGCCCACACCGTCTAATTCAGCCACTCTTCAGTGCCTGTGGTCGTCTGTTGTGGACATACGGACACCCGTGTTGTTTGTTTCCTCTTTTCTTCAGGGATTTACAGCAGGAACTTTCCGTCCAGGTGCAGCATGTGTGGAATGTGCAGCAGAAACGCGGCCAAAATTCCTGCTGTGTGATGGAATTTTCCGGTTTCAGCGTACAGTTATTTTTCACCGCTGCACCCGCTTTTAACGTCGAGACGGGCTCGCCGTGAGAGCACTCGTTTGAGCTGTAGGTTTGCATGCTTTGGCTAAAGTTGGCTCCGTTTGGATGTGGATGAATCGTCACTGGTGTACTTTGTTTGCAGAACGTGAATGCGCGCCGTCTGCAGTGAAGACTCTGGGGGGGGGGGGAGAAGGAGGCTTTGCACTCTAAACGGCACACTTCCTGTCCAAGTGAATTCTGTTCTTGATGACCTGTCATGCTTCCTGGAGAAACAAGGGCATGCGTATGTCTTGGTTTTTTTTCAGGAGCGGACACAGAAAAAATTTTTTTTATAAGGCGTGCATGAAGATCTCGCGTCTGTTTGACAAGTCAGGACTTAGCAGTTTTATTACCAGGGTGCAGCTGATGCATGTTAAGTCAAAAGTGTGAACAGTGTAATATGGAAACTTACATTTAACATACTGGAAAGCTGGAAAGTTTGTTATTATTAGCATTATTTTTAATCTATTAACAGGTCACTTTTAAATCTCCTCGACCATTGGTCTGTGCATGTTCCACAGACCAAGTGGTAGATCACTGGTTTAGACACTGGACTAGTGATCGGAGGATCATGAGTTCAAATCCCGACACCACCAGGCTGCCACTGTTGGGCCCTTGAGCAAGGCCCTTAACCCCCAACTGCGTAGCTGTATAAATGTGATAAATGTAAGTCACTCTGGATAAGGGTGTCTGCCAAATGCCGTAAATGTAAATGTAAATAACTAACCAGATAGCTAAGCATAAAATCAGCTACTAAAAAAAGAAGAAATAAGTTAAAATTCCTTTTTCTACTTTAAAATTTCCTGCCATTTTAGCCGATAATTGAAACTGAAAACACTCTCCGTGTTCTTTCTGCTTCATGAGTGCACACACACACACACACACACAGAATTGAGATGCAGGATGCAGGTGTAGGCCTACATGTTGGCAAAGCTTTCTAAAGTAGGGTTATAATGATGATCACTAATTATTTTTTCTATTAGGATTATCTAAGCCATTTTAGTTTTTCCGCTATTAAGGGCTGTTCTCACCAAGAGCAATAGCTAAACCCATAACCATAATGATAACATCCCCAGTGATGAATGATAATGTTCTGTAAACAGCGCTCCAGCTGTGACCTGTTACTATTGTACATTGCACAGAGAAACAAAAAGAAAACTTGATGCTTATGACTTGACATTAGGCTGAGGCAAGCTAAGGGAATACTACCAGCTATTCAGAATTGTTTCCTTATCTCTGTTAATAATAATAATAAATAAATAAACACTTACCACTGATTCTGAGGGTGAGCCCAGTTGCATCCTGGATGCCCTTTTTTTTTTTTTGATCGAGTCTTTATGAGCACTTTTATTTGATCAAATGGGGGAGCCTTTTTTATTTTTATTTTTTAAGACGCCTCAGTGGTGAGTCTCTCTGCAGTATTACCTGCCATGTTGATCAGGATGGTGTGTAAATTCAGATGGATTTTGTTTGGCTCTCAGTGTTCTGATCTTTATCAAATTGCTCTGAATGTGATCCCGATGATCTCGTTCCCCACTGTAGTTATCGTTATGTTTGTGGTCTGGACTCCGTCCGCTGTCCACTCGAGTTAGAACGATTTTTAAATATCTCGATATATTTATAGTTCTCATTACAGTTAGCGTTCTTGTCGTGAACAGCCCTTTAGTCTAGTTTTTGTAATGGAAAACAAATGTGCAGCTCATAAATGTTCAGTATTTATGATTCTGTCTGATTTGTTGGTCACTAAGCAAATTTGGGACATTGTGACATTTGTAACGCCTTTGCACAAAATGTCAGGCATTTCTTGAGGTTTGTCCCTTCCGCTGAAAAACGTGCTCAGACGACATGAACATGACTCAGCTGGTTCTACACAAACTTCGAGTCCAGCTCAAGTTCAAACTGTCATTAAAGCAAAAGCATAGGTACAGCAGATACTAAAAGTAAAATGTGTTCTATATACATTTACTTTTCACTGAAATTACTTCTGATGATATAATTTGTGATTAAACATTTTGTATTACATTAGTAATCAGTGCAAAATACACTGAAGTACCAGGAAAAAACTGGTATACCAGTTAATGCTTGGTAGGTTCCCCTACGGGATCTTAGAGGGAGTGTTACACAGTCTTCATACTGGTGTCTGTTGAGGCTCCAGCATTGAATTCTGATGTTACTTCAGGCAGTGTTGCACGCCTATCACGTGAAATGATTCTTGCCACACTGCTGCGGTAAGTTCGAGGTTTTGCCAGAATTCTTCTAGTCAGGGTACACCCTTGAAATGCTCATACGTGAAAATCCAAACTATCTCCTAAATGCTCTGACCCAGCTCACCAGTTCCATCTATTAAATCTCGCTGAAAATCGCAAAATTGTGATAACTTGCCATTCTCATGGCGGAAACAGATCTAGAAGCTTCCATAGATATCTATCGCTTTATATATGCACTGGTGGACGCAAACAGTGCATAGGTGGCATTGCTATGTATGTTGCATAGACTCCAGTACCAGTTTTTCTGGTACTTCTGTGTAGAAGCAGTTTCCATAGTGGTCTCGCTGTCTTCTTTATTTATTTTTATTTTAAATGGATTCGGTATGTAGTGCCAAGAAGGTTTAACAAAGTGATCACTTGCTAAGAAACTTTGCCGCAAGCCATAACATCTATAACCTTCGTTAAGGTGACTCATGAAGCCTGGCAACAAATACATTTTTGTAAAATGCTTTGATCCACCTCCGTACCACTGTCTGACATTTTGAATATTCATGCACCCTCCCTGCTTTTTCCAGTTACACAATGTCAATGGAAAGAAATCGCATCTTATAAAATAATTTTTTGGCTGCCATGTCTAAAAGTAAGCTGCATTTGTTATTTCACAAATGACGGGCCAGAATGACGAGTCAGTGGAACAACTTTGATTAGATAATATTGGGTGAATTGTAATTCCCTCTTCATTTCTAATAGCTGGATGATTTTGACCAATACACAAGATCACAGCGATGACCTAACATGGAAAGAAAATACACATAATCCATTGCACTTGCTTGTACTATTACGGCAAAAAAGGAAGGGCAATTACCAGTCACCACCCGTTGTGTGTATTGGCATGGGTGCAGTGGAAGCAGCATGGAGCCGGAGCTATTCTCTCTGCTAAAGCCAAAGTGAAACCAGGGCCTTGTTTCCTGGGGTGAGACAGTTAGGCAGCCTATTTTCATGGTTTTGTGAATGTTTTTTTTACGGCCTTGTGAAAGCTGGAGCTAGTTCATAAACTCTCTTTGTCTTTTATACATGGTTCCAGCTCTGGGTTTGTTAAAGTCCCTCAGCACTCCTAACCTTATGTCTGGTTTATGCTTCCTCAGAAGTACCTCTGTGAGCACGCTGAAATGACCTGAAAGTTTTTATCCCCCCCCCCATCAAACAAGAGGGCAGTAAACACACAGAAGTGATACGTGAAAGCACGCATTGGCTACTCAATTTGAACTGAGCCGAGGATGTTGCACTTTTTACTGCAGGCTTATCTGAGACTGGTGATGCAGAACTGTTTAATGGTAAATTAGTTCTACGACATAATTCAAGGGTTTTTAATTTTATTCAGAACCCGTTAGAAGCAGAACGCATGATCCAACTTGCTTTCAAATAATTAAGCTATAGGTTACTTCACAAAAAAAAAGATCCCTAAACACAGGCAGAGATCTAACAGTCAGTTTGCATTAACCTGACTTTAAAAAGCTTCAATCACAACTTGTTTTTCAGAAGTAAAAAAATATATATAGTGTTAATATTGTTAAGATATTGAAACAGTCACTATTTATGATTGTTTATCCAACAGCATGGTTGAATTCTTGAATCCGATTGGTCAGAAGGTGTGCATTATTTTTGTATAACAGCACAGCTTGGACAGAAATTCCAGCTGTTACATGAATAAGACGGCTCATGCACTTGTATTGCAGATGCTCTGCATAATCTGAAACTAATCAGACATGCATTTGAAACTAAAAATGTCAAGTTAAAATGTGTGATTGTTGACATGGCGATTTTCACAGTGCTTTGCAGAGTTTTGCAGCACAGGAAGCTCTTTAGGATGGAGCAGTCTCCAGGTTCTCAGTAAAATGCCAGTGTGTGTTTTTCATGTCTAATCTGCACAAGAAAGAAAATGGGATGCTGATGAAGGAACGACTGCTTGTCATGGCTTTAACATGACCGGCTTTAAGGTAACTCCTTGTCTCATGGACGTTCCTGAATTGAACTCTGATGTCTTGGAATAATAAAATAAACCTCGAAATCTTTGGAAATTTGTGGCCTTATAAGCTGAATAACGCACACCAGACTGCGTGGTTACAGGAAAATAATCCACTCACAGTCTTGTGTTATTCCTTGCATAATTGGGCACTTTATAACAGTTACAAGAGCGGTTACTGAGCTAAGCACATTTGAGGAGAAAGCGAACCGTCTCAAATCATATTTACGAAGCCTGCTTGGTGGAAGTGTTCTTTGGCTGTTTCGTTCCAACCGCATGCATTTTGAATTTAAAACACATTTCCTTACTCGCCTAAACGTTCCTTTAGGATCTTCTAGATCAGTAGGCTTACGTAATAGGTAGGGGTGGGAATCTTTTACTATCTCCCGATTCGATTTGATTCCGATTTTTGGGGTCACGATTCGATTCAAAATCGATTTGATTCATAATGATTTCTGCTTCAGTCTATAGGTGTGCAAAGGATCCTCATGATCTACTCCAGTCTGCTTTGCAAGACAGAATGACAAATGGAGACAGTCTT
>JAOVVH010000041.1:2847365-2861880 GCA_028566435.1 Scorpiodoras heckelii
GTCTGTAATTGTAGAACTACAAAGTGCAGCTATATGGTAAGTGGAACTGAGAAAATGGACAATAAGCGTAGAGAAAAAGCGGTGGCCATAAGGTTATGCCTGATTGGTGTGTGATTCAGTATTTAAATACTGATTTTGATTTAGTGTTTTAACTAGTTTAAACTGAGTTGCACTAATATGTTTCACTAGTTGTACTGCATGTGCTATCATCAACTGCCATTTAACTTTACTCAAAAGCATCGAATTTATTTTAATACTGTAGTTGTATAATATTCAATGAGCAAAACTGGAAGCCAGTCTATTGTTCAGTAGTCTTTATTGTAATTAATAATGTATAACATAAGATAGCAAAGTCTGATTATTTCCATTTTCAAACAAGAAAAAAACCATAAACAAATAAAGAAGATAATCCAGTACAACTTTGAATGCAGCTCTATGCACCATGCAGGCACCATGCCTAACATTCGATTTGATGTGTAAATCTTATTAAGGTCTTGTTAACTGTACAAATTGTGAACAAACCTGATTTACAGTCGATGAATTAGAAACATTTGCTCATGTACAGTCATTCATAAAGCTCATATATAGAGTCTGTCATAATGTTAAGGCCAATTTCTTAAAAGCATGGTTGTGTTTAAATTATTTTGTGAGGACCTTTTTGAAAAATGTTACTATACTGTGTATGTATTTATTGCTGGAAAGTAAATGGCAGTAAGTTGAGTAAGTACTTAAACTTTGCACAGGTACCTCAGAAGTGACCGAAGTGTCATTACTGGTTACTGTTTTGTCAAACAAAATGAGCAGTGTTACAGTATTATTAGACAATATGTACAGTACAAGCCAGTGACTAACATGCATCCTAACTAATATTTCTGAGGATTTACTTCACTACTTATTAAGGTGTAGTTGCAAGCTTAAAACACTGAAACATTCTCACACACATACAAAGTTCTACCAATATAACCCAAACCTTTAAATCTATATGTGAAAAACAGAGAGTTATTGGGGCTGGAAAACAATTTCCGATGATGAGTAATGCTTTAGATTAGGATTCCTTTTTGTAACATTTACTACATAATTTAACATTAAGAAACTTCAGCATTAATAAACTATAAATAAGGTTAACTAAGTAACAAAATAACATTTATTAATGTTTTGTTTTTTTTTTAAATGACATTTCATTTTAAGGAACACACATTAGAGGGTAACGAAGGTAATGTGTGTGTTTTTTTAATAAAGCCCAAATTATTTGGATACTTGTAAATGGGTTAATTATTAAGAATTAGACTTTATTCATCAACACTTCATAATTCATAAGAGGGAATTTTTTTTTTGTAAAATGACAAACACCTTATTAATTAATAATCGAAACACACATCATATTAGTGCATAACTGGCAAAATGCTTGAAAATGTAGATCTTATGTGGTGTCCAGTGACTGCTGCAGACTTCTGAATGCACTAAAACTACATACCAATAACACTAAAAGTATCAATAATAAAATAATAAATGAAACATTAAAAGTTCCATATGCATTTCAGTATAAATTCTTCACAGTTAAAATTCAAATACTGTTTAGGTAAAGCTCTATTGTACTTTTATGCTCTATTGTACCTATTTTGCTGACAGACATGAATTGATTTTGATTTTAGAATAGCGATGCAAAATTGCCTCTTGAAAAATTTCTTTTGTACTTTTTGTGCTATTTTTTTAAGCTTTTAATAATTAATAACTAAAACTCTACTTTACAGTACAGAACATTTGTAGTATTAGTGATTTATTCAGTTTTTATAAGCCCCAAACTTCAGGTCACTGGATGCTACCCAGAATCTACAGGTGTAACACGTCACCAATGACAAACTAATAGGAGATGAATTTAGGATTAATGCATGCTCTATAATTTACATAACAGAGCTCTGACAAACCTTTTATATTGCACTTCATCACAACTAATAGTGAATTTATATGTTTTCACATAACAGCTCAATTATGAACCAACACAAAACAATGTTGATGAATAAAGTCTAATTTCCTGAACAAAGAACCCATAATGTGTGTTCATTAAAATAAAGTGTTACTAATGTTTGTTTTTTTTTTAAATAATCCACCTATATTATTTCATTTAGGACTAAAAATAATAGAACAAATTCATAGATATTGGCTATGAATGAAATTACAGCATTTTACTAAAGATGAACTGAACTCAGGTCTAAAGGTGTAAATATTGGACTCCACCATGCGGCAATACTCATGAATTTTACCAGTAAACCAAAGCAAACATTAATACAGGGTTTATTTATACTGATCTGTATTGATACATATTTGTATGTACAGATGAAATAAACATTTTATAATGAAAATATTACTCATCGTTATTTGGTTTATTTGACTCATTATTAATTTTTTAAAAGGCATTAATTAGATATTTCCCATTGCTTATCGTGTATTAATGCTAACTGTCCAGTGTGATAACTAAAGCTAAAATGATGGTAGTTAAGGACGCATTCATGTGAAATGTTACCCAAATGTTCCATATACTGTATACTTAGTGCAAACAAAGCATTTCAAGTTGTAATCAGTT
Organism: Scorpiodoras heckelii; assembly: GCA_028566435.1. NCBI lineage: Eukaryota > Metazoa > Chordata > Actinopteri > Siluriformes > Doradidae > Scorpiodoras > Scorpiodoras heckelii. Next base: position 2,849,947 of record JAOVVH010000041.1, read on the forward strand.
CTGTAAACCAATCAAAAGTGCCTTCATCATGCGTCTGACAGTGACATGGCCTTCTAAACTTTCCATAGCTTAAGTTGTCACAGGCGCATGTGCTGAGCCTTTGAGCTTCTTCATTCTTGGCCAGGACAACACAAGAGCTCACTTGAATTACGTCCCCGAGCACACACGTGGCTTCATTGACCAGTAACAGGGGTACACACATACAGACAAATAAAAAAAAAACAAAATCTGTTCTTCAAGAGTAGCCTTTCACCTGACCTCACAGTATCAAAAATAGAATGAAGTGGCATGATCCCAGAATGAAAAGTGTGCACTTCAATCACACTGAATGAACATAAAACCAGTGGGAATGAGCTCCTTTTATACAGCTGCACTTCATTTCATATGCAGTTTCCCTACAGGAATAGATTGCTTTTGACACACTGAGCATTCATGCTCGTAGTTGTGGGATGCAAAGTTGTAGCTTCAGTGGCAGCCAGTGTGATGAATGGTTCCTGGCACATGGCATGCTGGAGGTGGTTTACATAAGTGTAGCGTCATGTTGACAGTATGAAAAGCAGCCATCTTCACTCATCCCATTAGACCTCTATGATGTTAATCGATGGCACAGACTGATGAAACTGCAGAGCACAGTGGAAATAAGAACAAGAAATATCATTTGTGTGCACATAAATAAATGAGTGGTTGATCTGTCAGACATCAATGGATAAGAAAGCTTACACCATACTGTGTACACATCAACACTGGATATCCCTAGTAAAGAAATTATAACTCGCCGACTGGCCAATGAGGCACAGAAGAAAATCTGCACGAATACATAACTAAATAGGCACTGAAATGTAACAGAAAGGTTTGGTGCTTTTATGTCTGACACACTGTGAATGTCATATGAGATCCTTTAAAAGCAATAATGAATGTACCACAGGGCTAATTGCATTTACCACACACTGTTGTGCATTAACTACATACATGGACAGGCTGAAAAGGCATCAGTTACAAGGGAGGAAACCACGTGCTTGGCATCCACAGATAAGTGGAGGCTGAAGAAGGAAACGGTAGAAAGATCAAAGGCCTTTATTGTTGGCTTTTGCTCCTCCTGGGTACATGATCTATTTTCAATGTAGGTCAGTATCATTGCAGTTTTTATGTTGAGACATTTGCAATGCTAAAAATCATCAATAACGTCGTTAATAACTCATTGTCCAAGATTTAAATAAAAAAACAACAACAAAGTTCTCTCTGTAGCTCAATAATGAACACATGACAACATCTTTAACCATTACAAGTCATGATAGTCACTATTCCTTCAGTCTCTGACTTAGTACTGTCTCTAATTAGTACTGCAGAAGACATAAGTACAACAACTGATCCTTGAAGACAGTCTTGGAAGAGTAAAGTTGGTTTTCTAAGAAAATGTGTTTTGCAGCATTGATTTCAGTGTTGCCTGAAGCTGAAGAGCTTACAGACCAGAACAAACTTCTATAATAAAATGTTCTAATCAATTTATTATATTTTTTCTAATGACATTGAAACATTACTACAGATGACCTTCCTAACATGAGCTGAACTCACATCAACAGACTAGTGAATAACCAGGTAACAATGTGTTTATCAAGGAATAAAACAACATGGCATGCTGTTAAAGTAAAATAATTCACAGTGGGGTGGTGTTATAATTTCACAACATGTTTTATTTCTCTTATTTACAGCAATTTGTCAATTATTACAATTTTTAATTAATTAATGAACCATTTACACTGAAGTACCAGAAAAACTGGTATTGGAGCCCATGCCAAGTACATAGCAACACCACCTTTGCACATCATTGGTTGCATCCTCCAGTGCGTATATAAAGCAGTAGACATCTATGGAAGATTCTAGAGCTATTTCCGCCATGAGAATGGCACGTTATCACGATTTTGCGATTTTCAATGTGGTTTAATAGTTGGAGCTCGTGAGATGGGTCATAGCATTTCGGAGGTAGAAGCAAAGTTTGGATTTTTACATACATGAGCATTATAAGGGTGTACTGCAACTACACCAGTGTGGCTGTAAAAAGACTCTGGGTGAACGTGACCAGTGCTGGCTAGCAAGAATCGTTTCACGTGATAGGCGTATAACACTCCCTCAAGTATCAACGGAATTCAATGCTGGGGCCTCAACAAACATCAGCTTGAGGACTGTACAATGTTCCCTCCAAGATCACCTAGGGGACCTACCAAGTATTAACTGGTATACCAACATTTCTGGTATTTCAGTGTATAGCTACGTTTAATGTGATAAAACGTCCAGAAGACGAGTTAGTTCCTCTTGTGATTTTTGCAATAGCAGTAATAAAAAGTTGTTCACTCCCCTGCCTCTCTTATTCGCTCTCTTTAAGTTGATATGGAAGATAAAACCCACAGCTCATTATGTTAAACAATTACCGGTATGCAAAATCTTCTATCCTGAAGACTTTCATATAGTGGAAAACTTCCTGACTGTTATTTAACTTAGTGAATATTACATAAATGTCTTCTTGCATAAAGCTTTACCATATCAATGATTATCGATATTTCTTTGTTAATGTTTTTATTATGATCCTTAGATTATTGTAGCACATCCACCCATATGCATCCTTGTAAATGAGTTACAACAAAGTGTTACAATGAACGCACTAATATAAACCTGTGGTTTTAATAAGAAAAGAATTTAATTATTAAAAGATTAATCACCACTTTCTGACCAAACAGATTCAAGAAATCAACAGCATTGTAGTATAAAAATGAGAACGTCATGCTTCATGCACATACCATTAACAGGATCTCTAAACATGAGAGCTGTTACAGTTTCAGTTTGGTGTTTTAATTTTTATAAAAATCCAAAATGAGAGCTCATGGCCAATGTGATATCCTCTGTAATGAACAGAACATGAAAGTTCCCTCACCTTGCTCCTGAGCAGACCTCCACTGTGGTGCTCTGGTGTGCTCCTCTCAGACAACGGCTTCACCTTCTCTTTGCTGTTACTGTTATCGCTGTCCTTGATGATGTCGTACTGCCGGCAGAAGAGTGCGATGACCGCTAAGAGGGCAGAGGAATCATCGTGCTTAAACACCACACAGAGACCGCAGAGACAGAAATGCAAAGATCAATAGAGCCTCTATGAGTCATTGTGAGGCTTAGAGCTCTCACAGAGAGACCTGCCGAGACTTGAGAGCATTTGTAATGAAGGTGCAATAGACATCATGATGAGGTTATGTAGTCTATAAAGGTATGACCTTATTGAGCTAAAGCATGGCATATCATGTCACCTGTCAGAAAAATGAGACTGAACATTTTTGCAATGTCATTGGTAGTGATGAAGAAAATCTTTAAAAGATAATGAAGCTATAATCTATATATTGTAACTTACATGGGCTTAGTTCACTAGGTAGACAACAATGTATGTAGGGCACACAGGCTTCTGAAAGCACTGGTGATAAAACTTGCCCTTAAGAAATATTACATTGAATGCCACAGTGGCACACCAGGTAGCATTTTCAGCTCACAGCTGGTTTGATACTGAGCTTGTGGTATTATCCTTGTAGAGTTGTAGAGTGGTGCTTCTAAATTGCATCAAAGTGCATGTGTGTGTGTGTGTGTGTGTGTGTGTGTGTGTGTGTGTGTGTGTGTGTGTGTGTGTGTGTGTGTGTTGTCTTGCAATGGATTAGTTTCTCATACAGGGTGTATTCACTCTTCAAAAATCAAGTGTTCCTGATATAGGCTCTGGATCCTCTGAACTCTTGACCAGGTTAATTAAACCATTAACTAAAGAAGAATGAATAATGTATGCTTTTTTCCACCTAGTTTTGGGGTTAGGGTCTTCATCAGAAGGGTCTTCTTCCTCTTCATCTTCAGACATACAGTAATTGCTTAATTAAATTGCTGCACCATTATATTTCTAATTGTTTTATGAGGGTCCAGTTGAAAATGTGAAAGAAATGTTAAGTTGCAGATTCCTGCTTTTGACTGTCTGGACTGCAACTGAATAATCTTCTGCTGTTGCATCAAATCTGTAACAGGCATTACTATAGCTGTTTAATTACCTGTTGAAATGCTTTGTGAATACAGAATTCAGTCTGATTAAACCCTTTATGTTGTTCGTGTTCTAAAGGTTCAGGTTTGTCAAAGGCTTGGACAAAAAGACGGTCACACTGGCTTTGAGATACAAATGAAGGACAACTTCTTACAAGCCTTTTTGAACAGACACTCAGTGCTGTGCAGTCGTGTAATACTAATAGGAACAGTGGTGCTCTAAGGAGCGTTTACTGTATAACAGATGAGTCTGAGTAATAATCATTGTCAATCTCATCATTATTAATTCCTGACGCATTTTAAACCGTATTATTATGACCTCTGCCGCTACTGCTGGTAGTCATATAGTTTTAGTCAAAGTTTTTTTTCCCCTCAACAATATTTGGTCAATGATAGCAAATGCTTAGACTTAAGCAATCCACATGATACTAGTTATGCTTGTAGCCCGACATGTCTGGTACAGAATAAAAGGTTTTGTTCCTATGTGTGTGTTGCCCTTCACGATAGCACCCTATGAATTGAGGTAGGCTCAAAGCACTTTTTGGACAATAGCTTGAAAATAGTTTTATCACAAATTAAGGTCTTATTCTTTCAACTGCCATCTATGAGGCACTTTACCCAGGCTCATTATTATATATACCATTTGCACCACCTAGTGCATAATGTTCAAAGAAAACTTTTAGCAATTTACTAGTTAATATTTTCTGAGGTAAAGATCCAAACTTTACAAAATTTCACACCCTGAATGACTACCACATTACACTAGCACAGTGGTGTCCAGCCTTATCCACAAAGCACCAGTGTGGGTGCAGGTTGTGGGTTCAGGACTACTGAAATTCAAGATCCACTGATTAGATCCATTGATTAAACACAGGTGAAATGAGGTGTGGCTTCTGCTTGACTGGAAGAAAAACCTGCACCCATAAAATTGGACACCACTGCTCTAGCATCTTTACATGCATGCCATATTTTGTGCAATTTCATCCATAGGGGGCGCTGCAACTGACACGTCAATATCTCTAGAACTGTTTAAGCAGCTATTTTAACATTTGGTATGCTTATTTCTTTCCTCACTGTATGGCTATTTACAGCGGTTTTAAGAAAGGTAACATTACTGTACAAATAAATTGGGGGTCCATGTTTTAATATTTCCAGATTCACATTCATATTCAGTAGTCAGAAATAACAAGACTGAATCTTAGAGTCTTTTAACCTCGTACCTGCCCACATCAGCAGCACCACCACGATAATGATCATCTCTCCTGTTTGCAGGTTTCTAGACTTGTCCAGACCTTCAACAGTCGGATCATCTATAAATACAGAAATAGACAGATTAGATTTTTTTTAGATATGATCTCATAGAAACAGATGCACAATATCAACTTTTTCATACCATAAACTGTACACCAGAGGAGCAACAAACAACTTGAAAGAACGATTTTTAAAAATATTTTTGGATTAAAATTTACACTTAATATGTATCAGGAAGGCTTTTGGTGATCAAATCTCTACATCAGACTTAATCATGTAGCACAATGCTAGTCAGTTTATCCACCATCCTCATTCTGTCCAATCAACCAGAGCCTGGAAGAAGTGCTTGCCTAACCAGATATCTGTCTATATCATTAATCATGTGTTAAATGAATTGACTTTAGTATTCTAGCCTCTTCCGCCTATCTTTTAACCTGTTTGGAAGTGGTCCAGGGCGTCACTTTTCCCAATTGATCTTTCTTCCTGGATAAAGATGCAGCTGGCTCGTATATGCTGGCTGTCATAACTTAGAAAAGGAAAGGATGGGTGGATGATGATTTTGCCTCAGTAATTACTGAGGGAGGCCATCCATCATTTATATCACCTCAAGTTCCAATTACAAGTGAGTAGCATTGAAACACTCTCGCTCTCCACTGATAAATAGCCAGAATGAGCAAAAACCACGTCATCTCGCTCATCACTCACATTAATAAATATTTATGATGCTGAATAGAAAATTTCTTCCACTTCTGTATAGAAACAGAGAAATCGCCTTACCATTTTAAATGGAAGTGGATTAGATGCTTAATGCTCTACTGCTCTTCATCTGCTTAGATATGGAACCGTACTGTATATGGGGTGGTTTTTGTTAGTATAGTAATGGCTGCTCAGCCAATTAGTGAGTAACTTTTGGTGTTTAGATAATAGCAGGGTGTGCTAGACAACATAATGCTGCCCTGCTGTCTACTGACAACTGTTCAGTGCTAAGCAACTGTTCATTAGTTCCACTAGACTGAGATTTGTGCAAGGATTCAGTCTGTGTAGGGTCCCAGCGAAAACGAATCAAACCAAGCAAAAAAACGAGGACAAAATCCAAACACACCATAATATATGATGCGGGAATAAATAAAATGCTCTGGAGACACTGACATTATGTCACTGATTTGTTCACTGGAATGGTTATCAAAACCAACATTACAAGAAAAAGCCTGGGGGGAAAAAAGCTTTTCTGCTATAGATACAACACTTCTGATGTTGTAGCTTTTCAAATGGATAAAAAAAAGTGGATATGAGTCTGGTATTGTAAACACTTGCCAAAAGTAGCAAGTTACTTTGTGATTTTGATCAGGAGGAGTTATCTTTTTTAAAAACAGCACAACACAAAGCTTTCCTTTTTCTTTTGAAGTAATGATACCTAATGGTATCTAATGGGAAACAGAATATATGACCAGTATAACAAGTTTCAGCAAGACAAATATTGAAAATCCTGAATATTAGTCAGATCATGGATAGCATTTAAGATATGTTTTAGTCTGGGGTGGACGTAACAAATTACAATTACTTCTGTTATTGTAATGAAGTTGATTGTTTGTGTACTTTCGAAAGTATTTTTTCAAAAATTGTAATTTTATCCATCCATCCATCTTCTTCCGCTTATCCGGGACCGGGTCATGGGGGCAGCACTCTGAGCAGGGACACCCAGACTTCCCTCTCCCCAGACACTTGCTCCAGCTCTTCCAGGAGGATCCCAAGGACTTCCCCGGGGCCTCCTCCCAGTGGGGTATGCCCGGAACACCTCCCAAGGGAGGCGTCCAGGAGGCATCCGATACAGATGAAAAATGTTAGCTCATTAGTTTTCCCAACTTAAGCTTAAACCACCTCCATAGCAAAAACCAAAGACAAAAATTACCATTCTGGCTCAGTTAATGCTACATTTATTTGACCATTTATTTGACCTCGACTTGTACTGTATAGGAGTATAAACGATGGGAATCAAAATTTTTAATGTGACCTAATCTTAAAGGGGTAAAAGTAATTCATTGTTTTATGTTATCATATCTATACTTAAGTACCAGAAAACTGGTAACTGGCAGTTAATACTTGGTAGGTCCCCCAAAGGATCTTTCAAGGGAACGTTGCACAGTCCTCACACTGATGCATGTTGAGGCCCCAGCTTTGAATTCTGATGTTACTTGAGGCAGTGTTGCACGCCTATTGCGTGAAAAGATTCTTGCCAGCCGACGCTGCTCACGTTCACACAGAGTCTTTTACAGCCACACTGCTGTTGTAAGTTCGGGGTTTTGCCAGAAGTCTTGTAGTCATGGTACACCCTTGAAATGATCATACATGAAAATCCAAACTTTGTTTCTACCTCTGAAATGCTATGACCCATCTCACAAGCTCTAACTGTGCTGAAAATTGCAAAATCTTGATAACTTGCCAAAAAGATCTGGAAGCTTCCATAGATGTCTATCACTTTATATAGGCACTGGTGGACGCAACCAATGACGTGTCTTCGGTGGTGTTGCTATGTATTTTGCATAGGATCCAGTACCAGTTTTCTGAAGATGACATGGTAGTAAAATTGTACTACTATATTTATTTGTAATAGTATTATTATTTTGTAATTGTATGTTTATTTATTTAATTAAACTTTTTATTGATGGATTTTATATATTTTATTTTTAATATATTGAAAAAACATTTATGCAATGTTTATTTCATGTTTCTATTTAATTTGCATGTTTTGAAATAAGAAATAACATTATGTACATTCTCTTGCCTTGTCTGCATTGCCTGGGAAAAGTCCTATAGGACAAACTATCTGTACCTTGCAAACCACACAGATAAAATAAAAAGTAACTATGTAACATTTCCTCAAAATAAAGTTAAATTGTTATTTTTATCTAAGAACATTTTCACACTAGTAGATTTACTTTTTACAATTTCACCACAGTAACAGTACTTTTACTTGAGTAAATTAATTTTGCACTCTTTACATGCCAGTTCATTCTGTGACTTACAAGTATGTAATTCTGCACTTTGCATTAAGAACAAGAGAGAATGTGAGAATAAGAAATATGAAAAATAATGAGAATTTTATTTATCATTCTTTATCTAAGCTGATTATCATATTACTGGGTTGCAGGGGGGTGCTAGAGCCTATCCCAGTACTCCCTATGTTCATCAGATCAACAGATCTTGAATGACTAGACTAGATTAGATTAGATTATTATGTGACTGGTCTTATTTTTCATAATTTTTTAGTTTATGTTGCCTTGCTTAATTTTATTTTCACATTTATTGTTTTTAATAAAACAATTGGGTTTTTACAAAAGTTTAATTAAATTTGTGTCTGTATTTATAACTGAAATATACAAGTGATTTATACTTGACAAACATAATCCATATACAGTATAAAAGTACACTAATTCATTGCAAATTATATGATTTGTGGTTTATATTACTCAGTCCCCTATGTGTAAATTTACACACACTCAGGAGCATGAGTATGAGACGTTTTTCTGAAGACCAAATCCCTTGCATAGATATTTATACAAATGATTTACAAATAAGTCCATTTATATCCAGCTTGATAAATGAGGCTCAATGTGTGTAATCCATTAATTATCTGGTATTAAAGATTTGCTCAAATTATTAGTGGGCATTGTATTTTGCATTCAATCTTTGGGCACAAACAATAATCCTTCAGCTACCATAAATATCTGGCATATGAATGTATCTAATAAATCTTTTTAATGACAGTTTTTAACAGGTGTTGTGATTCTTATGTATTTCAACACTAAACAACTTTTATATAGTGTTATATATTTATATTAAATTGAAATTCACACAATCGTATGAAGTTTGTGTGATGAATGTGAAATAAGACCATGAAAGCTTGTCCATTAAAAGTGGTCTCTGGTGGAATTTAAACACCAGTACTAATGTACTGTGGACTCTCCTTTATAGGCCTATTTAATGTAAAGACTCCATTATTTGAGAGAATTATTGCCAATGTGAAGCATCAGTTAGCCTTAAATAAGCATTTAGGTGATGCTGTTGTCAGGAATTCTGGCCATATAGAGGAAGGATTAAAAACAGCCCTCACAAAATATTGACTGTGTTGTTATAGTGACATGACCCTAAGCAATCAAATAAATCAAATTAAGATCAATTCTTATACACTGACTGAATGTCAACTTGTCTTCTCCATTTACTCCACAGACATTAGCTGGCTAGTGTCATTAAACATTTCACTTATGATAATATATTTCTGTGATTTGGGCTGCTACTTGTTTGGAAGAATAAACATAATTATTTTAATATTCTTATTAATGATAAAATGAAATAGTTCAGCTTTTGTCTTGCTTTTATTTTGCCATCGTTCAAATGTTTTATTAAATTGGCAGAAAAAAAATTCAAAGCTTGCACACACGTTGTTGATAATGCAGTCAGCTGCATGGCTCAAGTGAGAACAATTCATTAGTGCAGCGAGGTGCTGAATATAAAGTTCATTGCACTGAATGTCAGAAAGCTGATCAGAAACTGCAGCAGAAATTGAGAGGCTCCAGCGGTCATGCATGATGGCTCCATTTATAATTAAATAGGAGAAGGGAACAGAGAGACCTGCGAGTGTAGGAGTATTCTTTCACAATCTTATACCTAATGTCTACTTTTATATTATTTTGTAAGTTGATTTTGTAAATAAAAGATTTATGTCATGGATTAATTCTTAGGGTATGCAATTTTTGTTGACCTCAGTTTAATGAGTCAGTAAAGCAGTCAGTGTCTAAAAAAGGCGTTTCTTCTTTCTGCAAAATATTTGTGTGATTCACATTAGATTCAGACTCAGATTATTTTGTGTTAGAGCTTGTCCAATTTACAACTTACTTGGAGATGATACTTAATTAGGCTTTCAAATTGATTTTGTATCTCTCTCTTTTAATGAGGTCATTCCAAATTGCACTTGACTAAGCAGAGCAGTTTTAGACTGAACGTACACAGTGATCAATAGTGAGCCCTTAATTCAGTTATGAAGGGCTAGGTAATTAGTTGATAAGTTGAATCAATTGTAGTAGGAAGAAAAAAAATGAGATTGTGCAGATCCCCATGACTGAGTCTCACAGGCCTGCACACGAAAATACACACATTCAGACTGTAAACTGACTGGCTATAGACTCTTTTTCTTGTTTATGGGAAGATTTAATTATAACAATTAACAGGCTCACAACCTACAAATATGTCAAATGGGACTATTTATTTTAAAAAAAAAAGAAAGAAAATAGGAACTATTCACAACATAAATCTAAAGGCATGTGCGTTAGTACCTTGGTTTGAGCTGTTGGAAGGGAAGCGGTCTGACTTCTTGAGAGTTTTGAAGTGGACACGCTTGCTTGCCTGACTTTCCCCATACAGGCCGATAGACTGGACCTGGACTATATAGTCTGTCTCCTCCTCCAGGTCCCAAAGCACACAGGCCCGGCTGGTGGTGTTTACCTCCCGGATAAACCGCTGCATGTGTCCATCCTGCTTCTGAAACCACAGGAAACAATTTTCTTTACTCTGTTTATTATTATAATTTATTATAATACTATTATTTTATTTATTATTTTATTTATTATTATATTTATTATACTTTCAACAATCCACCTTTGTATTGTTACATCTCGTGACACAGATTAAAGCAACTCACATTTAACTTACAAAAAAGAGTTGTTCACAGGAGCAATAAAGGTTTTGCTTTTAATGAATATAAAAAATACTATAGTCACACAATTATCTCAAATGTGTTTGAATGCTTTAACATGAAGATTTCTCTTATCTGGATCTAAGAGGTTGAACACCATCGCGGCCCAACCTAACTAACAGTTTAAATATGGTTTGATAATGGTTTAGTAATGGTTTGAATGGGCACAAATTTCCATAGGCATGTTCCACAATGTAGTCAAAATGCATCTCTGAAGAATGGAAGTTATTACAGCAGGAAGGAGGGAGCCAACTCCAGATTAATGCTTGTGGTTTTTGGAATGGGATATTCAAGAAGCACATGAGATGTGATGCTCAGGTTTTGCTCATATTGTGACGTCGCAGGAGTGGGATCATGCAAAGAAGCCATTTTCCACACCAGTTGCTCTTTTAAACAAGGTAACGTTTATTAGTAACCTCAGAACAACAAGGGCAGAACAGCCCACACTCACTCGCACAGGTATACAGGCATCTCAGGAGAGAGGAGAGGCCAACTCACCCAGTCAGTCTTCCTACTCACTGTAGGTACACATTTTTATCCCCCAGTCCATAATGCATGCTGGGAACTGGCTATCTCCCGAACCAGACCGACCCACTCCGGCCAATCCTCTCTCAGGTCCCATGGCCAACGCCACAATATAGTGTAAAATAAGATTTTTCAATATGCAACAATGTACAGGGGTTAGACAATGAAACTGAAACACCTGGTTTTAGACCACAATAATTTATTAGTATGGGGTAGGGCCTCCTTTTGCGGCCAATACAGCGTCAATTCGTCTTGAGAATGACATATATAAGTCCTGCACAGTGGTCAGAGGGACCCGATCATCCCTTTCAGACAGCTTCCTCTTGCATCCACAGTTAATCCTGTTGGATGTGGTT
>JAOVVH010000041.1:2916135-2934100 GCA_028566435.1 Scorpiodoras heckelii
TGTGTGTGTGTGTGTGTGTGTGTGTGTGTGTGTGTGTGTGTGTGTGTGTGTGTGTGTGTGTGTGTGTGTGTTACATCGATGATAAAGTTTGCAGGCCATACTAGCAAACTGATTGATATCAATGTTATTAATGAGGCCATTGGTATTTGTGAATGTTGGACAGGAGGCATAACCTTTCAAAGAACAATAAGGAATAGCCTGGTAAAAGTGAAGTAGCGCTTTCTCATCCACATCACCTTCACATACTCACGCACCTAGTGCAAACTGTGCCAATCTTCCTCCATCGGAAGACAAAGGCAGAGAAACCCCATTCATAACTGTGCTGGGTGCTTCCTAAGTGGAAGGGGGGGAGAAGCTACATAGTGTGAGACCATTTTCACTCTTCCTCTCACCGTGTGGGAAAACTCCTCTGACCGTCTCACACATCAAACCGGACAGACTCGCACTCATTCATTCTGCCTTTATTATATGAGACGATGGACAAATCAACTCCGCAATAAACTGGACAATGTGCTCCAGGGGCAGTTGTTTAGCTGTTAGTCCGAGGACAACATCACACGTCGCTCTTCCTCTGTGGAATCACTCTTTGTCTACAGCTGATGGCTTGAGGAGACATGACCTTGGCTATGGGCCCATATTATTAAAAAAAACAAAAGGTCAGGCCATGCCAGCACCGACACTCTAATACAGCTTGAGTGCACATGGTACATTAATACCTAGCACCACATATATATTTTATTTTTTAAAACTACAATCAACTCATAATTCTCTTGAAACAACCCACAAGTAAGCCATGAAGGCCAAGAATACCAGAGAATCCAGACCACTGAGCAATTGCCCTGCACTTGTGCCCTCCACCTGTGTAATGCATTAAGCTTAAAGCAGGAAATTCTGTCACAGATGTTCAAACGTCACCTCTCTTCATCAACAGGCTGGCATGCTTGTTTGTGTGAAACATCTGGAGGCCTGGGAGTGTGGGTGCACATCTGTGCAGCTGGACACTGGCACTGCACTTGAAGGTAAACAGGGAAAATGGGGGAAAGCCCCTTGTGCTATCCACCGGAATAGACTGCTATATCTCCCAACACTGAGGGTGGAAATAGCTCCTCGTCAGCAAGCAGGTGCTTCCTCCTGCATTTGGTCTTATTTGTCTACATTTCCAGACAGGCCTGGGCAACCATAGATACCAAGTTTCAATCCCAAATGTTTAAACCTTTAGTCAGTTTACACTTTTAAAGCTTTTAAACTTTTCAGAATGCTGAAGTACCTGACATATAGACCTAAATAAATTCCAATATCTTGCAAATGTGACCTCAGTCTGCCCTGTAAGTCTTATGAGAAAGCTTGCTAGGTGATTAACAGATAACAAGCAAAGGAAGTGTTTTTTGAGATTATTTTTGAATACAGGGTCTATACTGAAATATTTCTATGCTGTCAGCAAACACTTTGCACCTGTAATTAACCCAGTGCAGAACTTTTTTCCATGCTATAGATGGCTCATATTCACATCATCTACAAAACCAAATATAAAAAAAAGTTGGGACACTTTCTAAAAATGCAATAAAAACTGAAATCTGTCATTTTTTAATTCACTTGAATCTTTATTTAACAGACAAAAGGACAAAGAAAAGATTTTCAGTGTTTTCAATGATGAATTTAATTCAATTTATTAAACATAAACAAATTTAGAAATTGATGCCTGCAACACACTCAAGAAAAGTTGGGACAGAGGCATGTTTACCACTGGGTCACATGACCTTTTTTTTTAAAAAAAAGATACTTTTTAATCATTTGGGAATTGAAGATACTAATTGTTGCAGTTTTGCAAGTGGAATTTTTGCCCATTCTTGTTGTCTACAAGACTTGAGCTGCTCAACAGTCTGTGGTCACTGGTGTTTGATTCTCCTCTTCATGATGCTCCATACATTTTCAGTAGGAGGCAGATCTGGACTACAGGCAGGCCTGTCAAATCACGATGTTGTAACTCGTGCAGAATGAGGCCTGGCATTGTCCTGCTGAAACAGACATGGAGTTCCTTGGAAAAGATGTTGTTCTGATGGCAGCATAAGTTTCTCCAAAATACCAATAAATGCCTCCACATCAATGATACCTTCACAAAAATTGGTACTGGATCCTATGCAAAATACATAGCAATGCCACCTATGCACATCATTGGTTGCATCCTCCAGTGTGTATATAAAGCGATGGACATCTGTGGAAGCTTCTAGAGCTGTTTCCACCATAAGAATGGCAAGTTATCATGATTGTGTGATTTTCAACATGGTTTAATAGTTGGAGCTTGTGAGATAGCATTTCAGAGGTAGAAGCAAAGTTTGGATTTTCATGTATGAGCATTTCAAGGGTGTACGGTGACTACAAGAATTCCAGTAAAACCTCAAACTCATGACAGCAGTGTGGCCATAAAACATGACCAGAGTCGGCTGGCAAGACTTGTTTCACGTGATTGCCATGCAACAGTGGATCAAGTAACATCAGAATTCAATGCTGGGGCCTAGCGTGAGGACTGTGCAACATTCCCTCCAATATCCCATGGGAGACCTACCAAGTATTAGCCGACATGACATCACAGATGCTGGTTTTTGCACTTTTTCCTGGTAAAAGTCTGGACGGTCTTTTTCATATATGGCACATAGAATTCGACATCCGTTTCTTCCAAAAACAAACTGCTTTCTGTGCAAAATTAATTCATGGCTTCCTCTTTGCATAATACAGTGTCAGGTTGCATTTCTTGATGCAGAAGTGGACTGTGTTAAGTGACAATGATTTTCCAAAGTACTCCCGAGCCCATATGGCCCATTATGAACTGCAGATGGTGAAAGACCTAAATTCTTTGTAATCTTGCACTGAGAAACATTGTACTTGCACTGACTGACAATTTTGATTGGTTGTATGTTTTTTGCTGCTGTCTTGGCCAGGTCACTCTTGAAAAAGAGTTTTTTTAATCTCAATGAGTCTTTTCCTGGTTAAATAAAGCATACTACTATTACTTTGTCTAGAAATAATTATTAATGTATTTTGTTTAGTATTATCCATGTTTACACTACTATGAAATATGTGCCTACATATTACTAACTGCGAAAAGAACTTTGCGGTAGATGGAAAAATCACTGTTCTCCGACTACTTACTAGCCAGATATCTGTGTTTTCTGTGCTATCAATACTAGATTTCCCTGTGAAAGCATTCTCAGTTGTGGGGAGGGGACTGAGCTCTAATGTGTGAGTTGCTCTAGCCTCTTCTCCAGATGTGTGGCACTCGGTCGATGGGAGTGACACCAATTATTTATGTCACATCCCCTCCGGAAGCACTGGATAGAAACTCACAGAGAGAGGACTATCCATCAAACGGGTACAGTGGGGCTGTACACCTCTGAGGCAGGGAATGAAGGTCTCCTTGGACAGTTTTAAATACACAGCCACACACTTGTCATGTCTCAGAGGACAGAGATTAATTAAAACTTCCCAAATATACATAGTGGGCTTTTATTTAGTGAAATAGAAATCAGCAGCAATGTAAAGAAAAGAAGGTGAAGGATTAAGAAAAGTGTTAGGTGCTAGAGTTACAGCAGCAGATCATATAATTTACATAGTCATTTGAATTAGATCATAAAGGATTTGAAAGAGTTTAATATGATAAAATAATTTATCTAAAGTAAATGATAAAATAAATAAGGACCTCTCTATTAAATATTCACTGACTACATTAAGAAAGGCTTGCTTTTGTCTGCACAGTTCTGGGTGTCCTGAGTAATTGCACTTGTCATGTTACTGGATCCTTGGGTTCTGCCCCATTCAATAAACTGACCAGTCTGTTAAAACAAGCAGGTTAGGGAACAAAATGGAAAATGCAGCTTCAGGTGTCACAAAGGCTGGGAATTGACTCATAACTAGGGGTAGTCCAGTTGATGGATGAGGTGGGGCAAATTATTAATAGTTTGCTGATTTTCTCCTTCAATATTTTTAGGAGACATTTTTTATTTTGTCACAGATGTCATGCCATGATCTATCGAAGGTTCAGAAATAAAGTCAGTGCTGGTGAAATAATTACTTGCTTATTTAAAACTTGGGATAAAATACAATGTCATAAAAATAGGAGTGTGATGTGAAGAGGTGGGGTTTACTCCTTGCAAAACGTAAGTCATAATAGATTTACAGGCTCATATGACTACAAATAAGTGGCACTAAGTATTAATGTGTTAACTGAATGATCAATATAGTATGGTCTTTGACACTGAAGAAACACTTTGGAATTGCTCCTATAAGTCTCCCATTTGCTAGCACATCTTTATGAAGCACACTATAAATATACATTTGATATGAATACAGATCAATTATGGTTTGTTTAGTCTGTCCAGTGGCCTTCTACATGACTGATCTCTGTTGATCACAGTTTACACTGATCCGCTGCTATCACAGGAATTATTTCAATTAATGTAATTCATGTAATATTTAAGAATAGCATGCAGATTATTTGAGGTTGATATGTACTGTACTTTATGCATATATTCATTTTATTAGGAATACCTGTACACCTGCTTATTTATGCAATTATGCAATCAGACAATCATTTGGCAACAGTGCAATGCAATGTACACTTGAACAGTAGAGATAAAAACAGACATGTAAGTGGTACCTAAGACCTTTGCACCAGAGCATGTCTCTCATAGGGGATAGTTTTATGTTCTTTATTACTTTCATACTGCTTACCAACAAGACAAATAAAAACAAGTGAATAATTAATATGACAAATGACATTACATTGTTACACAAATAATAATATTTTCACTTCTGGTCAGTCATGTTACATCTAAACCAGATATTTGCATATATATACAGTATAGTGCATGTTATTTCACAATTTAATACATATGGAAATAATTGATTTTTAAGTCTATGCTATATTTTTTACATGTTCACCTGCTAACATTCACACATATTACACAAAGTACAGAGTGCGCAGTTAATGTTTTGCCATTGGGGTTGTTGTTGTTGTTACATGTGTACTGAACACAATGCATTAATATTCTACATATTCTAAATATTCTACATGTAATGAAGTAGCTCATGCAACTCAATTTTAATATTTTAAGAAAAACAAGGAAAATGTTCCCTTATTTATTTTTCTGAATCTAAATTCCCTATTAACATTGCATAAAACACACTGTGCAAACATCACAGAATAAAGTGCATAATATAGAATAACTTTTTTTTTTAAACAGCTTTCAATGTCCACAGACACACTCACCTTTTGTGCAAATTGGATCTCTTAATCTGGATCTCTTAATCTGAGCTTGCAGTGTGATGTATCTTTCTAGCTCTCCTGATCTACAGTCCATTCCTCTTTTCCTCCCATGCACATTCATGAAACATTTCCACTTCCTCTTAATTGTTATCCATTGAAGTTCCAGTGACAGAATCTTAATCATCTTCCTCATTTTCAACACCTCCATCCTTGTTATTTACATCTGTTTCTAAATCTTCACCATCATCTGCTTCAGAACCTGTGCACATTTTCGCTTTTCTTGATTTATATTCAGCATCTCTGAGTTTTGTTTCTTTGTTAATATCGTGTGTATTGATGACTCCGTCCGCAGTGCTACTTTCATGTATTTCTCTGTTCACTTCTCCAGCTGTTTCTCCATTTTCTAAACTTTCACTCTCATCTGTCTGGCCATGCTCTTCTATTGTTCCTTTAGCAATTTCTCCATTCTGATCTATTTCATTTTCAGAAAGCTCTTCATCTTCTTCTTTTCTCTCATCAGCTGTATCTCCATCTTCTGTTCTTCCACTCTCAGCTGTTTCTCCATCTTCTCCTGTTTCAGTCTCAGCTGTCTCTTCTTTATCTTCATTTTCAGATCCAGTGGTCGCTTCATCCGTAAATTCATTGTCACCTATCCGTCCATCTGCGCTTCCATTGTCTTCTTGTTTTCCATCCTCTGCTGTTTCAGCTTCAGTTGTCTCATCAACCTCTTCCATGTCAGACTCTGGAGGTTTTTCATCTTCTTCTTTTACATCATCAGCTGTGTTGCCATTTGGTCTCTCTCTATTGTCTACTTCATTATCAGTTGTTTCACCATCTTCTTCACTTTGACTTGTATCCATCTCTGCATCTTCTGCAGTTTCATCACTTGCTCTTTGATCAGCTGTTTTCCCTTCTCCAGCAGCCTGTCCATCTTCTGATTTTCCATCACCATCATGGGTTTCTTCATATTCTGTGGCCTTGTCTTTAGCTGTGTTTCCACTATCTACTGTTTCATTACGAGGCATTTCTTCAATTTCTGATATTTCATCATCATCTGTATCTTTATCTTCTGCTATTTCAGCTTTACTCATCACTGCATCATCTGCTCCTTCATCATTAGTAATTCCATCATCAGATATCTGCCCATCTTCAGCAATTGTAGCTTTAGGTGTTTCTCCATATTCTGCTGTTTCATCATCAGATGCATTTTCTGCTGTTTTACTTGTTTCTGCATCTTCTGAACTTTCATAATCACCATCATCTGTTGCTTTAGTTTCACCTGCCTCTTCAACATCTGCCACTTTGACTCCAGTAGTCTCTCCATCTTCGGTTGTTACATTATTTTTTATATCTCTATCTTCTGTAGTCTTGATTTTAATTATCTCTGTGCTGTCTGATGTATCATCATAAAATTTCTCTCTATATTCAGCTGTTTCATTATCATCTATTCCTTCATCTGCTGCTCTTTCAGCTTTGGTTGTCTTTCCTTCAGCATCTAATTCATCACTGTCTCTTTCTCCTTCTTTTGCTGATTTATCATTCATTGGATGAGCCCATTCCGCAGACTCATGCTCAGTTATATATCCATCTTCTGTAGTTTCATTGATCTTTTCTTCATCAAATAAATCAACTTCATAACTCTTCCTGCTTAATTTCTTTATAGCTACATCTTCCTCAGCTGACTCATTAGCATCTCTTTCTTCATTCTTTCTTCTGCTTTCACTTTTCTCTTCCTCTAAAGTATCGTCTTCATCTGTTCCATCTGGATCCTTTATTCCATCTGATTTATGTTCAACTTCTGGCTCTTCTGCTGCAGTTGACTCTAATTCTACTGCTATATCAGGTTTTGTTAACATGTTCTTCCATGTCGTTTCAGTTTTAGCATCATCATACTTCTCCTTTTCATCATCAGGTATTTCTGCTCCTTTTTCAGGTTCAGATTCAGAAATTTCTCCTTCTTCTTCCTCATTGTCTTCACTTGTTCTTTCTCCCATTGAGTCTGTTTTGTCTAATATTTGATCCTTAGCTGTCTCATCTCCCATTTCATCCCCAGATGTTTCAACTTCAGTCCCTTTCCCGTCTGTTGATTCTCCATCAGGTACATCCTGTTCTCCAACTGTACCAACCTCAAGTGCCATATTTTCTTTCGCAGCTCCAGCTTGTATTGTATGTACTTCTCTGACAGTTTCATCAGTACAAACTTCCTCCTCATCCTCTGTTATTTTACCTTCAGTTCCCATATCTGCTGGCCCACTCTGGGCATTTTCGTCTTCTGCAGCTGAATCTGAGAGAATTTCATCATCATCTTTATCTTCTGCTATTTCACCTTTACCCATCACTGCATCATCTGCTCCTTCAATATTAGTAATTCCATCATCAGATATCTTTCCATATTTAGCAATTGTAGCTTTAGGTGTTTCTAGATATTCTCCATAATCTCCATATTCAGCATTTTCCTCCTCTGCAAATGAATCTGAGAGAATTTCAGTTACCTTTTTCAATTCCACATGGTCCCTAAGCTCACCTCCAGCTATAGGACTTTCTTTCTCAACAGCCCTAGAGCTACTATTGCCGTCTTTCATTGGCTGATCATTCAGTTGTTCAAATTTATTTGATTGTGTATCAGAAGCATCCTCCTCAGAAGAACTACAAGAACTTTCCTTCCTTACCCCCTGAGCCTGTGAATCTTCTTTTCCAAAGCCTTTATCATTTGATGTGTCCGATTCATTTTGTTTTTGTTCTGTGGATTTGGAATGAAGTTCTAAATTTGCTTTAGATAGCCCCTGTGTTTTGTCCTTCATGAAACTCTCAAGCAAAACATTTTCAGTCAGATTTCCCATCTCAGTGAATTGTTCCTTAATTTCATTTGCCTTCATGTTTTCTTTGCTATTTGACGGAGGTTTTACTTTTAAATGGGGAATTTTTCTCAAATCAAAGTCTATCACTGCTCGAGCAGAACACGAGACCTTCGTTGCCAACACAGGTTTTGATGATGCTTTCTTTTTCATGCAAATGTCAAATGGGTAGTATTCATCATTTTGTTGATCAGTAAAATCAGTCATCAGTATTGCCGCGTTATCATCATCAGTTTTCACTGCTGGAGCTATGGACTGGTTGTGATTTACTTTCAGGCGCCTGTGCCTTTGTGTAATTGATTCACGTGACGTGCTTTCTTTTGGTGGCCTAGGTCTTCCTGCAGGACCCTGGATTTGCCTGAGTTCATTGTTTATGCTGGCTTGTATTCGTTTATGGACTTCATCTCTTAATTCATGTATCATGACGTCAAGCTGCTCATTGTCATTTAAGTTCCAGCGTACCTTAAGTTCATCCATTGCAGTGACATAATGTGTCATAAATTGCTTTTCTATTTTATTTAACAGCTTCAGAACCCAGACAGGATCAGAATCCTGAGAAACGTTTTCTGTTAGCCGAGTCATTTGCTGTGATGATGGGGATTCTGAACTTGCATTAGCATTACTGTCATTTCCAGAGCTCTTGTTTGATATGGATGCTGTATCAGGTGATTCTCTTGGACTATAATCATTTCTTATTGTCACATCTGAGATAGCCGAAAAAATGTTGCTGCCTGGCATATTTTCTTCTGCCTCATTATCTGGTGTCCACCGGACACGACTTGCAATATCAGGGGTAGCTGAATCAGACTTTGTTTCTACCCCCTTAAAAGCCTTCTCTGTTTTATCAATCTCTTGTACATTTGTCAGTATCTCAATGCCTTCAGTATGTGTATTTGTTTGGGGTCGTTGAGTCACTGTGCTCTCATTAACATTGCTCTTTCCGGAGTCTTGTGAGCTACTGTTAATATCTACCCCCGAGTATGATTTGACATTGAATTCTTCAGCATTAGAGCATTGATAGTTAAATGTGCTTTTCTGTGTGATTGTTACTCTGTCAGAAGGTTCACAAAGCCAAAGGGACTGAAGCATGTTCATGACATCATTGTACTTTTCAGCTTTGCCATTTACATCGCTGGGATCAAAATCTAACAGCTGTAGGTTTACCAGGCTGTCTAAAAATCCTCTTGCTGATGTGCTAAGTTTTCTTCTATACACAGGAGATACCTCTGGTAAACTGTTACATCTGTCAAGTTTGGGACTAAGTAAAATTCTCATAAGCTGGACATCAGGAGGGACATCAGGAAAAGTGCAGGGTTGAATGCTCTCATTATTCCCAATTTCTTCAACTCCCAGTTGCTCCTTTTCAGGCCTGAGCACAGCTTCACCAGCATCTCCCTCGCTTATATTATCTCTTTCATATTGCGTCTCTTTTCCTGATACCTTCAACAGTTCTTCTTCCTCACAGCTCTCGTGAAATTCATCATCAACGTCATATAAAGCACTATCCAGTGGAATTGTCTTCAACCATTCGTTCACGACTTCAGTAGGAGAAGAGCTTGGTAGGATAGACGGGACTAACTTAGACGGGTTATTTTCTATTTTCTGTGCCAAAGTTGTGCTGCTGTGTGTGCAAATGGAGTTTTTTCCCCTTTTGTTAGCATTGACGTTCCCACTGCATTCTGTAGCAACCAGGGACCCATTACAAGTTCTACCACAAACATTTACATCTCTGGTTGTATTCAATTTGTTGCCATTTTCTTTTGAAGGAGATGATTCATGATTAGAGACACCAAGGGAAATAATAGGCTCATTGGATTTCTGTCTCAAAAGGCTTTTATCTGTTAAAACTGAGGTAACTGACATGACATCTGAATGTGGCCTTGAAATCTCTTCCTTGTCTTTTTTAGAGTATCTGTCACTGGAAAGATTGCTTTTTGACAGTTCACATACACTGCTACATGTAGCATCAGTATTTACTTCCAAATGCAATAATGTGTTGGACATATTACTTTTTGGTCTGTCAGTCACCAGGGAAGAATTTCTGTCTGGAGTTTTAGATGATCTGAAATCTGAATGAGCAGATCTGTTGCTCAAACTGTGACTGGAAGAATTCTTTGAATTCTTTTTTGCAGATTTATTGTTTGCCACATCATTGTCTGATATTGGCTGGGAAGACTTCTTGTGCATACGTTCAGATTTCTTGGATTTGTCTGAAACAATTGTCTCTGCTGTCACTGAACTTTTAGTTCTGTCATCTGGTGTTTGCATGCATTGCTGATTTTTGTTTTCAATCATTTTTGATGAATCTTTGCCACACACATCAGTTTTTGAGTTTAATTTTGAAATAGAATGGACTGAGGCCAAAGACACACTGTTGTCCTCTTCAGCATTATCAACATCATATTCCTCTACAATCCCAATAGATACTGAAGTGCTTGCTCTTTCAGTGTTGTGAACTGAACTGGTGCAAAATTGTATATTCAAAGCACTGGATGCCCTCTCTTCATTCTCAGCATTATGTGACATCTCTGACATAAAATTTAGCATTTTAGACTTTAAATCAGACAGAACACTATCAGATCCTTCATTCGAACTTAAAATGCCAGTCTGTGCACCAGCCAATGATGAAATATTTGATTCCACCGATCTAGATGATGCACTGGATTTGGTAGACATGTCACTTGGTGCCCTTTCATCCATCTTTATATCCCAAGTTTCCTCAGATTTGACAGCATCAACATTTGGAGAATTATTTGATATCGCAGAAGAGTTTGATTTTTCATCTTTGGAAGAAGTACTAGATTTAAGAGAATTGGTGCTAAGATGTATTTTCTCCATTGGTCTGTTTGATTGTTTATCTGACCTCTTTGATCTGACTGATGTGTTATATGTAGAAGAGATTGCACTAGGAGCTCCTTCTACCAATTCTCCCTCTTTTGCTTTTTTGGCTTCTTTCAAACAGAATAAATCAGTGTTTTTCTCTAATGTTTGGGGTGTATTTGATTTTACAGAGATGACAGTTTGAGATCTCTCTTTGCTCTGATTTTTCACTTTTGCAGGAGGTAAGGCTGCTAAAGATTCCGACTTTTTAGATCTGGCAGACACAGTTGAGGAGGGTGAAGCTAAAATGGAAGTTCTTTCCAGATTTTCTTCACATTCATCCTTAGATTGCTCCATCTTTGAGTTTGTAGATTCTCTAGAAACATTAGATTTTGTTGACATAGAGGTTGGTGCTCTCTGCTGATTTAGGTCTTTGGACGTATTTGATAGAGAGGACATAGCACTTGTAGCTCTTTCATCTTTTGTTTCTTCATATGCACTCTCAGTTTCCTTAAGTAAATCTTCTGCTGATCCTTTATTATGTACCCCATCAGGCGCAAAGTTAGATCTATTTGAAAGAATGGATTTACAAGACGTGGCACTTGGTGTTCTTTCTCTGTTGCCTTCATCACCAGGGTCTTGTCTAGGAGCCTCTGATGCTTGAGACTTTCTACATCTTCGTGATCTTACTGAAAATGCATTTTGTGATCTTCTACCAGTTTGCTTTGCTTCTTCTTGCTCATTTTCACATGGGGCATTAGAAACTACTGAATTCTTACATTTTACTGATGTACTGGACATAATGCTTGCTGGGCTCTCTTCTTTTTCAGATTTTTTGGAAACATTAGATTTTGAAGACATTGAACTCAGAGATCTTTCCTCTTCACCCAGTATACCTGTCTGGAACATGTCCAAATTGTTCGATTGTGAAGGGCTGTTTGATTTTGTGGACGTTGTGCTAGAAGCCTGCTCTTCTGAATTGTCTTCAAATTTGCCAGACTGTTCCAGTGCAGCCTCAGAAGTTTTAGATTTCTTAGACAGTTCTGAATCACTGGGTTTAGAAGTCATAACACTTATGTATTCATCTTGTAGTTGCTTTGTCTTTTCAACTGTATTATCATCTTTTTTGCATTTCATTGATCTTTCAGAAGCTGCAGATTTAGAAGACATAACACTTGAGGGTCTTTTTAACCTTTCCTCCTCTACAGCATCTGCTTCTTTAGAGGACACTCTTGAAATCTTAGATGTATTTGACCTTGAAGAGGTATTGGAGTTACTGGATTTTGCAGTTGGAGCATGGCCCTGTATTGCCTCTTCTTCTACGTCACTAGTATGTGGACTGAGATCCAAAATACTTGCTGTTACAGAAACGTCAGATTTAGCAGACATGACACTTGGTACTCGCTCCCTTAGCAGTTTATTATCAATGTCTACTGATGTTCCTTCTGATGGTTTTGATGTTATTGATTGGACTGATGTGTTAGTTTTGGTTGACAAAGCACTTGTTACACTTTCAACCAACTGTACTTTCACATGTTTTACAGGAATGGCTTCTGAGATGCTAGAATTTCCAGACATGATGGTAGGAAATCTATCTTCTATTTTCTTTTCCATTTCTCTCAACTCAGGGGTTTCCAGATCTGATACTTGTGATGATCCTGATACCTTTGACAATGCACGAGGCATTACCTCCTCCGTCTCGTCTTCAGTCTCATTAGCTAGTAGTTCTGAAACTACTGACTGCTCTGAGATTGTAGATGCATTGGAATGTACAGATATTACACTTTGGGTTATTTCTCCTTCTTGTAGTTCAGCTTTCTTTCTTTCTTTACATGCCACCTCTGACAATCTGGACTGACTTGATTGTGCTGAAACATCTGACTCTGGTGACATGGCACTTACTACTTTCTCATCAGAAGTGACATCAGCTGGTTCTTCAGTTTTGATCTTTGCCACTAGACACTCTGCTGTATCTGAGTCAGCAGAAGTGAAATATGGCATCGCTTCAATATTCTCTTCTTCTGATTCATATCCTACAAGTGGATCTTTCACATCCACAAATTGTTGTTCAGCTACAACACAAGTACTGGATATAGTTAAGTCTGCATGTGGATTCGGTGTTGTTGACATGGCACTTGATCTTCCCTTTTCATTTGTTTGATAAGTTTCTACAATATCATCTGAAATATCATCACACATTTTTGAGAAGTCGGATGCTGATTTTAGAGCTCTCATATCAGTTCCTGTATCTTTTTTATCTAAGTCATCTACTGATTGATTGCTTGCCTCCAACTTCTCTTCAGATGTGCCCTTTTCCATAGTCGCATCTGTTGATTCTTTATTTGGTGTAGGTGAAGGTGTGTTGTTTTTAGCTTGGTCCACATTTTCCTGTATTTCTGTGACTACAACCTTCCTGGAGGTTTTGAATTTCACTGAACAACATGAAGCTGTGCTGGATGTCCTAAGTGATAATGACTGCTTTGGAGATTCTGGTGGGTTACAGGGTGTGAATGAATATGGGCTTAGTACAGGATTTCTGGTTTGTTTCTCTTTATTTCTTTGAGATGCTCTGGAATTGCTTGGAGACAGATCAGTTTCTTCATTATCTTCATCCTCTTTAAGGGATGCCAGGATATCTGAGGAATTAGTTTCAACAGAGAAAGGTCTTTCATCTTCTGTTGAAACCTGGGTATTCTGGACACTTATCTGACCTTGCTTTACATTTTTATAGGGAACAGTTCTTTTCTCGTCTTCAGTGAACGTATGAGTGCTTTCAGTTTTTCTGTACTTCTCATCAATATAGCCTGCTTTCTGTGCCTTTGTAGAAACTGAACACACTTCACTCCGACTACAGCAACGACTAATGGTACAGTATGGATCTGTGTTGTCACCCTTGTCCCTGTCCTCAACACTCTGAATGCAGGCTACCTTTTCTAGTACCTGCTCAGTGTATTCCTCACATGACGTGGTATGCACACTGTCGACAGATTCCTTTTTGCATTTTATTTTTTGTGATGGTGCACTTGACTTAGTGGATTCAGAGTGTCTCAGAGTCTCCTGCTCACTAAGGGCTGCATTTTTCCAAATGTCATACTCCTGACAGTGAGTGCAGCAGTGTTGACAGTGTGGCTCCTCGAAATGCTTCTGGTAAAGATCGGTAATGTAAATGTCATCAGCTTCACTAGCAGACAGGGACTCTACCTCCGAGCAACTTTCACCGTGGCCACATTGGGGATAGTACACATTGTCTTGTACGGGAAATGACACATTAAATGTGCAGGAGGATTTCTTAATGTCAGTAGAGCAGTGCAATGTCTTGTCATTTAGCATTCGAAACCGCACTTTCATCTCCATTGACAAGCTACCATCTTTATTAACAAGGAGACACTTCTCGATGTCATCATCCACCATATTCTCTCTGGCTTTAGGAAAAGGACCTGGTGGAATGCTTTTCTTGGATTTCAGTCCAGATCTGGCTATAAATTGAAGACAAATATGACAGTAAATACAGGTGTGAGGGTTTAAGGTATTTGAAATTATTCAGTGCCTGCAAAAACCACTGTGGACTAAAGGAATCAGACATCCACTCTTCATAGAGAACAATACAATATAATTAACTACTAGAGTTTGTTGTTAATTTAATTTTATATTATATATCTATTTTTTACTTCCTGATTCCAGAGAAATGTTTTCTCATTTTGTCTGCACTTCTGTTGTATGTACAGCTAAATGACTATAAAGTGTGATTTAATTTGATATTTAGTACAGCTTTAAATAAAGCAGGTTCAAATATTCTGTTCTGGACAAAGGACTGTCCTGTACAAGTATCTGCAATCTTTACTGGAAGATTATTCTCTACATATGAGAAATCACTTGATTTTAACATGGGTTTACCAATAATTTCACACTTGAGAAAGTGTCATGTCTTTAAAATATTGTCTTAAAATGGTTAAACTCTGAAAATGTATTCCACAGATGACTGTAACTCTAACAAGGTCTTAGTCAAGTAACCAGCTTGCCAGCACTGGCACAATACAACATACTGTGGACTATTTGCTTCACTGAACTGTTCTTTTATTTACTTTCCAAAAGGAAATGTAAAATCCTTTAACAAAGCATAAGTTGCCAAGAGTATAGCTTTTCGAATATGGCAACTGGGTGAATGACAATTTGTGGTGAACAGTAAATAGCTATGTTATTCATTAAGGTTCAGCTTATTCAGCATGCTTTATTAAATAATAGACATACATCAAATGTGAGAATGATTCAGACTGCAAAGCAGTTTCTTATCCATATCTAGTCACCAAAGACCAGCTTTTTTCCAGGTTTAATTGCACCACAAATATCCCATTTCTAATTTCTGACCTGAAAATGGTCAAAATATTAATGAACATACCATTTTTCTTATACCCTTGAGCCTCATTGCAAATATTGGACTGTGACTTCAAGACCAGTTTTGGAAGTTTATCATCAGAATTGCTCTGGAACCTGTCTAACAAAAGTGGGTGGAATGGTTCATGGCCCACACAAACCAAAATACCGGGGCTGTGTAAGAGACTCTGAACGCTGTCGACCTGAAACAGAGTACAACATTTTTACATGTAAGAAACATGTAGATTAGCAACCAGGAAAAGGATACATTCAGAATAACTTTACAATGTTTCAACAGAAAGGGGAAAACCATCAAACTAACCCAGGACCTGGTGAGAAACTATGGCATAGTGGAGTAAGGCCATACACATGAATACTGCCAGGAAGAGCAAACATCTGTGCTACTAATTTCCCCACAATGCCTCACTAATCATTTGAACAGCAGTTTACTACACCATATTTACATATCAGCCTACTTATAAAAATAATTGGCATGACACATAGAAAATGGCGATTCTGTTGAATATAGCAGTTGTAGTTTGTAGTTTTATAGAAATAACATTACTACATTATGGAATATTTTTATGTTGTTTCAGTGTGACAGTATTAATTGACACATTCACAAAAACATATAGTCTACAGTGTGTAATGTATATGCATTATGCAGTGATATGCATTATGTTAAAGTAATAGAAAGCAATGACAATGAAATAATAACTGAAGTTTATTCACAATACTCAGGTGAACAGGATGACGAACAGAATTATTGCTTAATGTTATTATTGTTGCTCAGATTATTATTGTTGCTGTGATTTAATTATTGATAACGGTATCTTGAGTATGATTCTGCAACAAGCTTTATACACTATTCAATCGATCTATTACTTCACTGGGACTAAGTGTTAATCATGTAATATAAGAATATATCTGAAGTAGTCTTTCACTTTTTAATGCCAAATATGCTTTCTTTGCAATTCTCTAAAACTCACTCCAGATAATTAATCAAAAGTATTGGAAACCTTTAAAGATATGGTTCTGAGCATCTCACACTATATGTTTGCAAGCCATTGACCTCGTTCTCTTGGTTCAAAATAGCTCTGATTTGAGCAAGATTAATAGTTATTCTCAGCATGCTGGAAAATCACTACAGGAGAAGATTTTACTAGAATCCTTCCTATTAGAAATGTATACTGTATCAGGACAACATTTGAAAAGACAGATGTTTAAACATACAAAATATGAGATGGTGTTCAAGCAACAATAATTAAGGGTAAGACTGAAATGAGAAATAAACATCTTTTATATATCTATAAATATGTAAAATAATTCTTCCTTTCATTAATTTTCAATTTTTAAAAACATTATAAAACTAGCTAGCTCTATTCTAGCCATATATATAAATAACATTCTTCTATATAATCTAGGATCAACTGTATCAACTGTATAAAACTGTAAAAAAAAAAAATCAACTGTATGAATAAGAAAATCATAATCATATAACAAATTAAAAGAAAAGCGAGCAGCAGAGTAGTAACACACCATATCTCGGGTGATACAGTTTGTTGTGTACCACTTAATTCTGCAATATCCTATCTCTTGTTCTCCAAGGTAAACTTTTAACTGCTGTCAACAAAGTTGTGTCTTGAGCCTTTGTAAGATTTACTGCTGCACTGCACTTGTGCCATTCCTACAGGCATTTTTGTATCAATCAGGCCCCTGTGGAGAGGTGTGTGCAGCTTTACAGCATGTTTTCTCTGGGAAGTACATGCCTGTAGCCAGCAATGCCAAGCAAAAGCCAGAGAGGTCTGCTGAGTTCAGTCCTGATTAGCAGGAAAAGCTTGGATCAGCTCCAGAAATGTTCTACACTACAGACCAAATACTTATTTAAAGCAACAGCACTTTAACTTTGCCCCCAGTGACAAGGTGAAAGCCTGTATTAGTTAATGCCTCATAGCCGTGTGTGAATACTTGAAAATGTGGTCTGAGTAGTAATATGTCTTCAGATTATATTTATAACACATTTTTACAGTATAACACAGACTAATTGGATTACCTCTATTAGTGTCTGTTTCTTCTCTGTTTCTCCTCTTACTCTTCTTCTAGCCTAGCCATTCAAAATGAACCTGAGGATTCCCATCTTAGTCACAAGAGCTATAAAACCTCTTTATAGACCTCAGACCACAATTTCCTTTTATCTACCTAAATCACCCTCTGGCAGAAGATATTCCCTCTTGTACAGTTTATTTATAGCATTTGCCCTTGTGTCCTAGTGTGAGTTATATCACCCATTTAACATTAACACAACTAACCAGACTGTGTGGTTCCCCTCCAGTCCAAATAAAAGTAGTGCAAGTCTATGGTTTATGTCATTTTTGTGTGAATTTAAAAAAAATACTAAAACAGGTTACAATGAATTATAGACAATGACCAATCTAACTGTACACAGAACACTTTACAGTTTTGACCACAAGAGGCCTCTGTATTGCAGTGGGTTGTCTGTTACTGCCATACCAAGTAGATTATTTACATAGACCAAGTGCGTCTAAGACTTTCCATTTGTGCTGTCCTCACGCATAAATACATTTGGCTTAATGAATTAAAAGTGAACAAAGTGAAAAAATAGATTGTTTATTACTATATATACATACATACATACATA
>JAOVVH010000041.1:2971378-2981796 GCA_028566435.1 Scorpiodoras heckelii
CACCCAAATAGTACCTGATCTGTACTGGTCCTGTGGGGGTCCTGACCATTAGAGAACAGAGTAAAGGGGACTAACAACGTATGTAGAGAAACAGATGGACTACAGTCTGTAATTGTAGAGCTACAAAGTGCAGCTATATGGTAAGTGGAAGTGAGAAAATGGACAATGAGTGCAGAGAAAAAGAGGTGGTCATAATGTTATGCCTGATCTGTGTATATACGGTACATACACCAATCAGGCATAAAATAAAATTAAAACCACCTGCCTAATATTGCGTAGGTCCCCCTTATGCCACCTAAACAACTCTGACCTGTCAAGACATGGACTCCATAAAACCTCTGAAGGTGTGCTATGGTATCTGGCACCAAAATACCACCAAGAAACCTTGTAAGGTTCAATATAATAATCATTTTTAAAAACAATCTAAATCTAACTGTATGAGAAAATTTAAGCTAATTTAATATGGCTTATACATGTTCTGAAATACAAAGTGCTACAGACCAAAATGAAGAAAGGTCACATATTTTGAGACACTGAAAACGCAGATGTATAGAAATCCAGCAAATGATCGCGACCCTGGAAAGAGGCATGACAATGTGCTAGCATTCAAGTAAAGAAAACACAATGATCCTGCAGTTGCATTAAAGTTAACCCTTTTCTTTTTCTTCAGCGCTACAAGCTGCCGAATCACAGACACAGACACAGTGACTGTGTTGGAAAGACCACAGGAGTGCGCTTCAGATTAAACTGTACCCAGCCAACACTTAGTCACTGCAGCACCTCTGGCCCATCCGTCTTCATTTCGCTAATGGGCTGCTCAATGCATAATGATTTGGGGTGAAGAATACCCACTCTGAAGCTTGTGCTAAACAACAGCAGAGCTCTACATTATGTCACAGGCAGCCATGAAAACGGCATTTTTCAAAATTCCCATCAAGGGACCTTGGGGGTGGGGGTTGTTTATGTGCTCCTACTGTAAAAAAAAAAAAAAAAAAGAGCAACAAACGTAACAAATGGAAACACTCTTTTCTTGCCTTACAGACAAACGCTACTACATGGATTGTAGCAGATTAAAGCATGTGCACTAATTTCAGTAGCCGTATACGTATGGCAGTCATGTGTGCTATTTATGCAAGCTCAAGCCTAGCTTGAACTCATGGCTCATTCTGGATGTACCAAGTTTTCTAGACTAGCCGTGATCTCTAATGTCTGGAGAAAAAAATTAACACAAATGACACCATACCCACCTCTCTTATGCTTTGCTTTCTTCGTTATTATTCTTACTTTTCATTCTCTTAACATTAAAAAAAAGTTCATTTAAAAGTAGACAAATGGGAAAATTATGATTATTCTATATCTCTGACAGAGTATGAATTACTTAAATGAAAAACTATAACAGATTGTACAACATTAAAAGAACTGAACTGAATGATTACATCTAAAAACACTTTAAGGTGAAATGAGCACAAGCAAGTAACGGCACGCCCACAGACTTTCTCTCCAAAGCCCGAACCATGGAAACGTATGTTTGTTGTTCGTATGTTGCTGACAAGTGTTCGCCATCACATCTCGTTCAATCACCACCCCTAACTTGAGCTCTGCCTTAACAAGGCATAGGACCGGTTTTGCCATTTAAAGCCAAGGTTACCCCCCATACATCTCAACACACCCTTAAGCCATTCTAAGCCCCTAAGCCATTCTCACTAGTATATCCAGACACAGCATCTGGCCATACGAGGCTATAATGCAATCTATGAAGAAACACCTGTTGTACTGCTATTATACATGTTGTATTGTCACTTCAGATAAAAGCTCCTGCTTTATACTTTTCCTTAAAAAATATTTAAAAGAGAAAGTAGAAAAAAAAAACAGTTTTAGATTAATTGAAAACACTACGTTCTAACTTCATCCAATCTTTCCTCCTGAAAAATCTGAAAAAAAGAGAATTGAACAAGAGAGGCGAAGAAATGATCAGGCTTCAGTGAAACGCCTGGGGGCCACTTGAAGAGTCTGAACTGTGAAATTACTCCCAGGAGGAAGAGAGAGAGAGAGAGAGAGAGAGAGAGAGAGGGGCAGAAGAAGAGGGATGGAGTGAGCGTGGAAATCCTCTTCATCAGAGAACTGTGTGTGGTTGCACACTCGGGGGCCCGCTTGGGAACCACCATTAGCCTTATCTCTCTAATGTGGCGAGGGAAGTGCTGCTGGTAGCATTCCTTTGGGGACTTGTGGCATACACATACACACAGTGGGAGTCTGGCACAAACAAACAAAAGCAGAGGCATGCTGGCATACAGACAGTGTAAGCCCACCTTACATGACTGTGCTTAAGTGTCTAAGAGGTCCCAGTTGACAAAGAAACAAGTACAAGCGAGGGGGAAAAAAACGCCATCTGCTTCTCCTTTTTAAACTCCCTCCACTCTGTCTCGTCCTTCTCCCTACATTCTCTCCGTTTCTCCTCCCTTTCCCTCTCCTTGACGCTCCTTTTGGCAACAGGGAGGCCCCAGGAAGAGGATGCGTTCTCTAGACTGTGTGCAGCACTCAGATAAGGCCCCAGCACTGCGAGCCACTAGCTCTTTCCTGCTCACTGCTCCCCAAGCACATTCTGCTCTGAGGAGGAGGAGGACAACAAGGAGGAGGGAGGAGGAGGAGCAGGCAGGCCCAAGAGACCAGCAAAGGGATCTGGGACAGACATGGGGCCGAGAGCTGTTTAAAGGCTTCACAATAACTAACCGTATTATTCTTTTTTTTTATAGCTCATCATTAATGCCAAGACACAGTGACAGAGAGAATCAGGCTACAAAGCAAAATGCTGTTATTTTGAAAAGTAACTGTCGGTTGGATTTCTTTTCTTACAATATCCCCTAAATTCAGTGTTACAGTACTCTAATTTGCTGCTGAAAACGGCAACAAAAATCTCCGACTCCGTGTTATGTCACAGTCTCCCTAAGTTATAAACGAGAAGCAATATCCCTCGCTGAATAACGACTATGCTAGTTTAGCATTGGGAATGCTGTGTCAGCAATGAGAACTTCTAGTGTCCAGGGACTAAAGACTGCATATGGTGGGGAACTACTGAAAAAATATAGTGCTATATTTAAGAGAAAGGATAGTGCCAAGTCGAGAGAGGACTTCATATTTGAAATTAGGCTGCAAGCATGAGGCAAGATGTTTCTTCGAAAGCCCTTCAAAAATGTAAAAAATATATTTTTTAACAGTTTGAGTCCCTTCTGAGTCTGGTTCATTTGAAAGTTCCTAGGGTTAGCTGAACCTGCTCTGACTCATTTATATTTACATTTACTTTTATCTCATTTGGTAGATTCACTTATCCAGAGGGAATTTCAGCTTCCTAACAATTTGGCATATGTGAGGAAAAGAATTTCACTGTACTGTAATGTGTAATGTGTATGCGACACAAAAAGGATTTTTCTTCCCTAAAAGTTCTATACAAATAATATAAAATTAAACTGAAGTATCAGGAGGCATGGTGGTGCAGATGGTAGTGTTGCTACCTCACAGATCCCTGGTTTAATCTATTCATCTCTGTCACTAGGTGAATTGGCTGTGCTAAATTGCCTCAAGGTGTGAATGTGTGTACGCATGGATGTTCTGAGATGTTCTGGTGCCTGTGGGTTTGTGTCCAGGGTTTGTTTCTGCTTTATGCTAGTGTTCTCAGGATCCCTTGTGACTCTGACCAAGATAAAACCCTTACCAAATATGAAAGCATAAATGAATGATTTAATGAATGCATACATAAATTAATGAAATATCTGTATTAGGGAGCAACTGGAACATGAAAATAGATTTGGTGCAGATACATACACTATATGTCCCAAAATATGTGGACACCTTACCATCACACCCATATGTGCTTGTTGAACATTGCATTCCAATATCATGGATGTTATTATGAGTTGGTCACCTCTTTGCTGTTATAACAGCCTCCACTCTTTTGGGAAGGATTTCATCAGAATTTGGAACATGGTGGTGGGGATTTGTGTCCATTTAGGTACAAAAGAATTAGTAAGTTTAGTAAGGCTTGGTGTAAGTATGTGTTCATCACAAATGTGTTCAGTGGGGTTGAGTTCAGGGCTCTGTGCAGGCCATGTGAATTCTTCCTCATCAGCCTTGGCAAACCATATCTTTATATACCTCACTTTGTGCATGGGGGCACTGTCATGCTGGAACAGGTTAGGGGGTCAGTCCCTGGATTACTCTTAATGCTCAGCATACAAAGACATTCTGGACAATTTTGTGCTCCCAACTTTGTGGCAACAGTTAGAGGACGGCCACATATGAGTTTAATGTTCAGGTGTTGACATATCCTAGGCCTTACATGTGGTTTTGTTAAAACTAATTATTTCTCGGTGAGGGATAGCCACAGAGACAGAGCCTATAGAGATAGGTAGCCTTCATTTATCAAGCTGAATGGGCGGCATGGTGGCTCGGTGGGGAGCACTGGCACCTCACAGCAAGAAGTTCCTGGGTTCGATCCCAGGTGGAGCTGTCTGGGTAGTTTCTGTGTGGAGTCTGCATGTGCCTCATGTGGGTTTACTCTGGTTTCCTCCCACAATACAAACACATGTAAGTTCTGTGAATTAGAGATGCAAAATTGCCCACGACTGTGTTTGATGTTGAACTTGTGCAGATGAAATGTGTGTCTCGATGTAACCTTGTTCCGGTCATGAATAGCCATAGATGCTGAATAACATTAAATAAACCATAAAATAAACCATGAAACAAAGAAACAAACAAAAATCAAGCTGAATATGAACAAATACTGTATTTATCAATTATTTAAAGGGGAATTTACATGAAAGTCATGTTCGTTTCAAATAATTTTCCTATGCTTTGACAGTGTCTGATCTTATATAAATTTGGCAAACTGGCAACAAAACTGGCAAACTGAGTTACTACAATTATATAAATGATTTATATGGTCATTAAAACCAAAACAAATCCATAAATTAAGACAAATTTAGTCATTCAATTCAGACAAAAGAAATGCCTCCTTATAAAAGGAGCAAGCATTTGTCTTCATTGGTTAGGATTGTTGTTTGCAGCTTTTGCATTTTATTTTATTTTGTAGGCATCACTAAATGTAACTCACCTGTGCCATGAATGCTCTTGGTATTTACACTTGCATTTATCAACATAGGCACAAAGAAAATCAGCTTTACCAAAAACTTTGTAAATCAGTCAGGAATTTCTTGTTTTGTGCTCTCAGAGAGGGAGAGGCAGCATACTCTTTCTCTCATATCAATCACAGCGACAATAGCCAATCATGGTCATCT
The DNA here is from genome assembly GCA_028566435.1 of Scorpiodoras heckelii. NCBI lineage: Eukaryota > Metazoa > Chordata > Actinopteri > Siluriformes > Doradidae > Scorpiodoras > Scorpiodoras heckelii. Next base: position 2,976,670 of record JAOVVH010000041.1, read on the forward strand.
GTGAGCCCTGCACACAGAATGCATGGGTGGGATCATGTGTGTTACAATGCTCCCAGATCAACACACCCCAACACTGCGTAAGTAGCAGTTCAAAAAGATGTTGTGACTGGCATTAAGTGCATCAGAGGAAGTGGCCGTGAAAAACTTAGTGAAAAAGCCAGAAAAGCATGAAGATAAGACAACAGATACAAATTTCAGCTTTCATTTCCTGATATTTACATCCAGATGTACATCCAGAACATGGCCTTTTATTTGAACCCACTCATCTTTTAAGTGAGCAGAAATCTTGGAACATGTGCTCCTGTATGACAGGGATGTCATGTACTGATCCATAGTTTTTATTAGTTTTTTATTTCTGTGACCTACTTGATGAAGAGCCTCCCTACTGAAAAGCTATTTGATTCAGAACACAGTCATGTTACCACCATGCTACTGAGAAATGTAGCTAAACTGCAGTTGCAATCAAATTTATTGAACCCCCACTGTAAATTAGGTTTATTAACAAAATTTACAAACTTGCAACTGTTTGCAATAAACCAATCAAACAAGAACAAAATGCCACTTTTAATGACTACTGCAGTCTCAGAATTATTCAACCCCTTGAACAGAATCCCTCATAATAGCACACATTTGCAAATCAGGTGTTTTCTCAAGCACACCTGATGCAACCAATCAAGGACTTTAGTAGTTGCATCAGGTGTGCTTGAGCTTTTTTTTTTGACTGTGATGTTTGATTTTATGTTAGAAATGTAAAGAGAGTTGTCCAAAAAGTTAAAAGAAGAGCTCATTGCCTTGCACAAACAAGGAAAATGATACAAAAAGATAGTTGGAAGCATAGCTGGGAAGTTTAAAGTTAAAGGAATACTGGCTACACTACAAGGATGTGGCAGAAAGAGGAAAATATCACCAGCTGTCACCAGATGTCAAAAACACTTGAGTGACTGCAAAAGACCTGCAGCAAGGTTTGGTGGCAGCAGGCACTGAGGTTTCAGTGTGCACAGTAAGGTGCATACTAAATGCTGAAAGTCATTTGTGGTTTGCTTTCATTTTAATAGAAACAAATGCACTTTTAATAAATATGGATATGTAAAAGTTTAATGTGGATAATTTATATTACTTATATTTACCTATAATACTATGCAATGTATATAAGCATAAGTGTAGAGAATAGTGTGCATGCTACATCAGTAATAAAGATCTAACGGAGTCCAAGTTTTATTTAAATTAGTTTACATTTGTGCAGAATTAAATAGATCATATGACATCTATAATTCATGCACTGAAAAAAAGCCCACTAAATTTACTTAATCCAAATGCGTACGTCTGTCCTACATGACTGAATTGAATTACATCACCACATCTTGTTGTGTATATCCAGCATTATTTGATCATGTAATTTCAAAACCCTAAAACGAAATGAAATCTGCCCTCTTACTGAGCTCAGGCTTGAACCCCAGAGACAAGAAGTGTTGCAGTATTACAGTAATCTACACTGAGGGTGTGGTAGTCTCTTGCTGAAGGAGCTTCCTAAAGCCCCCACAGTCTCATGCAGGGGATGAGAGGTGTTTTCCAAGATGGGTGACAGCTTGCTTACCATCCAGGTACCAGGCTTCCTCCTACCAGCTGGTAGCCAGTGGATGGAGGGCAAAATAGGGGAGATGTGCACCCTTTTTGGTACCTTTCAGAAGCCTAGCAGCTGCATTTTGAGCTGCCTTTCGAGCTGACTGACCAAACCCACAATAAAAGGAATTGCACTAGTCTATATGGGAAAAAATTAAAGCATGGAGGACTGCTTCCATATTGTCAAATGATAAGATACATTTTAATTTAGCAAAGGCTTGGAGTTGAAAAAAGTGCCTTTTTAAATTTTAGGGTAGAGTCAAAGATGACTAGAGATGACCAAATATGATTGCTTCAGTCTTATTGTGAAACAACTGCAGAAAGCTGTTTGAAATCCAACAGTTAATGTCCCTGAGACAGTCATTATCACCTGGTTTCAGTGGAAGGTACATCCATGTATCGTACACATACTAGTAGACCTAAGCAGAAGCCTGCACAATGAAAACAAAATAGGGCCTGGGATAGAGCTCTGGGGTACCCCACACAGGCAATTGTAGCTGAAAGAAGTAAAAAAAAATTCTAACTGAGAAAGTCCTGTTATTATGGTAAGAGGTAAATCACTTTTCAGCTGTACAGCTGTACAGCCTACACCACACTTTAGATGACTCAGAAGAATTCTGTGATCAATCATAAGATCTAGCATAATTTAAACAGCACACGTTCCAGAGGAAATGACCAATAATATTAATATTAATATACTATTCCATGCCAGATGTCTAAAGGCTGACTGGAACTTTTCAAAAATGTTGTTCCTGGTTAAAAATGAAGAAAGCTGAGAGAAAATGACCTTCTGTGTAATTTTCCTGAGTGGTCTAAATTGTTGAGAACTGAAGGTTCCAGGCCAGGCTTTTGTAATGAGAGGCAGAACCAATGTGTTTAAAACAGGACAGAACAGTGCCACTGGCAAGGCTGCTGTTTATAAAGGATAAAATATTAGGACTGACAGTGCGTAGGATGTTTTAAGAAGATGTGAACCAAGTAGTAGGCCTCATCTGCAGGATTGAATCTGTCAAGTAGGTCAGTGGCAGGTTTAAACTGGTTTAGGAGGGCAGAACATGCTATTAAATCAGAGTGATCATGGGCCAGTGGAAAAATAAGTGACCTAATATTGTCAGCATTGGCAATGAAAAAACTCTTCATTAGTATTCCCAGTGGCCTCTGAGATAGATGTGTGAGCAGGATTCATTCTTATATTGTTGGATTAAAAAACTTGAGTTCTTGAAAATTCATGTTCATAGAGAGTTCATGAGAATTAAATATTTGAAATATTTTGCTCTGGCTGCTTTGTCTTTCTTCCATTTTCAATCTTCCCTCCTATATTTTTGCCTTAGAAAATGAGTGTTGTTTTTTTTAGCTATCCCTGAACTAGATGGGTCTCCTGAGTTTTGCCTGGGGCAACAGAGTTAATGATATTTGGGCAAATGGAATAAAATAACACAACATGCTCATCTATACTGAATACAGTCTCCATGATAGCTCCTGAGTGGCACAACAGCAAAGCCTTCACCCTATTAACTGGAGATTGCTAGCTCGAGTCCAGGTGATGCTATAGCTATCCGTAGCTGGGAGCTCAGCGAGCAAAATTGGCCGTGCTCTCAGGGTGGGAGGGCAGCATGTGTTCTCTTCGGTGTCAATCAGTGCGACACTGGTCAATCACTGGCGTCTGTGAGCTTATGTATACGGAAGGTGGGCAGGAGTGCTTACCTCCGAGTGTGTTTCACCGCTCCTGGATGTTGCTTGAGCAGCAGTTCGAAAAGAGGTGGTCGCTGGTGTCACATGTCTCCGAGGAAACACGTGATAGCTTCACCCTCCCTGACTGGCAGCCATCGTGTGACATTGGAGAAATTCCGATGGGTGGGAATTGGATATGACTAAATTAGAGAAAAAATTGGGAGGAAAAAATCTCCAGGATGCTAGCAAAAAGAGCAGCTGCAAAAGGAACTGAGAACCTACAAGCAGTGTAGCTCCTGTATAAGTCAGAGGAGTTTCACAAATAGGAAGGAAAACAAATATGAATGTTAAAATCCCAAAAAAATTAACATTTTTTATCAAAGCAAGGCATACAGTAACAGCTGATTAAAAGCAAATAAAAATTGTATATAGGGAGCCATTTTCAAGCAAGTATGACAACCTGTAGATTAACTATAACAACTTTAAAAATATATCCAAGGAAAATTTTCATACTCAGATGCATGTTTCCAAAGAAACATCCTGACTGCCCCATTTATAGGTTACCCAGCCAAGAAACACCACAATAGTCAGCAAACTGCAAAACCATTAAAATTTATGTTTACTGAGGAGAGCAGTTGACGCAACATTCCCAAGAACTACACACAGGCCTGGCACATTGAGAAAGTGGGAATTTACTCACAACAGCTGGGCAGTGCAGAATGGGACTATATTAGACTGGTGGCATAGCACTATAGGTATATGAACAGGTCATTTAAACTAGATGGACCACACAGCGTTCTGAAAAATGACCACCGCTTAAAGCGAGAGAATGAGGAAGAATGAAGTGGAATGAAATGTGTCAGATGCAGCACCTCCTATTGCCAAAATTTGGAGTTCATCTAAAGAATGTGGTAGTGATGCAGGGTGCAAAACAAACATACACACATTTCTTTGTGTGAATGTGTTCAAAGAATCACACCATTTCAACATCTGAGGCTGATTTATCACACACCAGGCTGTAAGGTTCTTCAACCAACAGGCACTCTTGCCCAAAATGATCATAAAAGGTATTGTCAGAGGATGGTTAAATACCCTTTCTGTGCCTCAAACTTAATCTGGTTAACAAAAAAATCAAAAATGAACTCTTCCATACCCCATAATCATCTCTACACAACAGTCTTTTAACCTCACATATGTTGGTGTGTGGTTGGTCTACATCAAACGTGAAGATGCTGCACTGCCTATACCGTCAGTTTTTCCTTCAATACATCACATTCAACAATGGCTGAGAAAACTTTCAATCATCTCATATAACATAGATCTTAACCAGAAAAACCCAGACTAAATAGACAGACAAAATAAAATAATTCGAACATTTTATTCTATTTTTAGCTAATGGAAATTGCACAGTGTTTCTCTCTGAGTTAAATTCATGCCAGTCTAAAAATTGGTGGGGAGCTTTTGTTTCTATAATCCTTAAAAGACTCTTAATATCAGATTATAGCATTATGCCTTTGACAAATTTTCGTCCAGTGCGAGGAGACAGTTGCTGGTCTTTGTACACAGATGCATAGGGGGCCAGTCTTGACGGTGTCTGCTGGTTTTCCCGATAACACAAAGCAAAGCCGGATGTGTGAGTTATGATTTGTGTTGGTGTATGTCTATACATTGATTCTGTCTGGACACTGTAGGCTGAGCAGTGACTCAAATACCAAAAGCATGTTAAAATGTCAAACACCCCAAGACAGCAATCAAAGAGCAAATACACACACACACACACACACACACACACACACACACACACACACACACACACACACACACACACACACACAC
>JAOVVH010000041.1:3104899-3123856 GCA_028566435.1 Scorpiodoras heckelii
TATATTGAATAGTAAAAGGGGTCCCTAATGCTAAATATTTTTTTAAATAAATAAATAAACAATAATAACTATTATTATTTTTACTATTCTTATTTTTATTATTTTTTATTATTACTACTACTACTAGTATTATTATTATTACTATCATTATTATTGTTGTTATTTTTATTATTACTATTATTATTGTTATTATAAAGTATATAAAAATTGTAAATTATTTACAGTCTCTGCAACGTCTCTGGTATAAAGCATTAGTTTGATAATTATTCATTTATATCATTAAAATGCTATTAAAATATTAATAAAAACTAGATGATGATAGTTACATTTTAAGCCAAAGTGTAAAATCCCGTCACACTGGAACACGTCCACTATTCATCCTGGAGCTGTAAACCTTCCTGTCGCCGCAAAGCATTCTGGGTAAAGCGTCCTACGCCCAAAATGGCGGCACGATTGAAAAGTTTGGTGCTATTTTTGTTCTAGTTTGAAGTTTTCTTTTTTTTTTTACTTGCTTTGCACTAATTCTTGCACATGTATCCGCCCTGAAGTCAAGAACGAAGACTGTTTTCTTCTTGTATCGCCATAAATGAGTGACAGAGCTGCGGTTTTATTCCAGCGTGTAGAGTTTCCGAGCGGGGGATCACTGCTCAGATTAACCTCACTGAGAGAGAGAGAGAGAGAGAGAGAGAGAGACAGACTCACACACACAAACTGGTTACTGAAGCAGCGCGATTTTCAAGCCCCGGTCGTCTCCTCTGTCCAAATAAACATGACTAGCGCTTGTACATAGAGATGGGGGATGATGAAAAGAAGATTAAAAAGGTGAGTTCTTTGTCTGTCTGTTAGACTTTGTGTCATGTTTTAGCCGTGTAGCTAAAGACTACTTTATTTACAGGAGCAGGCTAGCTGTTAGCGTCCTAGCTTAGCCGCAGAGCTAGCGGGGTCCCTGACAAACACGGAGCTATCAGACTGTAGAAACGCCGTGTTATGACTGTTGGACTGTATTATAACGCGTCCTGCTCATGAACACTGGATATGAAGTTTGATTTTAATAAAACCAGGACAGAGGTTCTCACAGAGGTTCTCAGCCTCTCTGCAGCACTTTAACTGTCAAATAATAAATAAATCTAACGACTTAGTTGCAACTTGAGCCACCTGATCAGGTCTTAGACTCATTAGACTCATCAGACTCAGTGTTTAACTCATTGTGTAGAATGATATTTTGTCTCTTTCTGTTTTTCCTGAACTGAAGTAGACATAAAGCTGATCTATTTCTAGGCCTGTTTGTTTCTGAGGTTTGAAGTCGGGACATTCAGTTGACACTGATTAAGAGTACACAGACTGTACACACAGACACAGGGATTAAACACTACAGAGCATGCTGTGATAGAAAACTAAGCAACAGTGAGGTGGCCTGATGTAAAGCACGGTTACTCTTCCCACCCCAGCTTTGATGATTATTTTAAAAATCATTTATTTCTTATCAGCATTTTGTCATTAGTTATCACTTTTTTTTCCCAAATGAATGACACAGTGTACTTTGTGTTTGTTTCTCGATAACGTTTAACGATGTGGAACAAGTCGACCTCCGACTATCCGACTCTGTTCCTTCCTCTCAAAGACATATTCGAAGCTCAGAGTGCTTCATCCTGAACATTTTGTTCGCCGTTAGACTTCCTCTGACTGCTACAAAGCGCTGAGACTCGTGTGTAAGTTGTTACTCTAGGTATCGAGCGGTTTAATATCAACCAGCCTTATAGCTGGAAGTATTAGTAGTCAGAGCTGCTCTTATAGAAAATGAACCAACGAGGCAGTTGTGGTTTTGTGGTTAGGGTGTCTGCCCTGTGATCAGAAGGTCCCGTGGCCGACAGGACTCAGCTGAAGTGTCCTTGAGCCCTAAGGTCCCGGGTTCGATTCCCGTTGGCCGACAGGACTCAGCTGAAGTGTCCTTGAGCCCTAAGGTCCCGGGTTCGATTCCCGTGGCCGACAGGACTCAGCTGAAGTGTCCTTGAGCCCTAAGGTCCCGGGTTCGATTCCCGTGGCCGACAGGACTCGGCTGAAGTGTCCTTGAGCCCCAACCCCCACCTAAGGTCCCGGGTTTGATTCCTGTGGCCGACAGGACTAGGCTGAAGTGTCCTTGAGCCCCAACCCCCACCTAAGGTCCCGGGTTTGATTCCTGTGGCCGGTAGGACTTGGCTGAAGTGTCCTTGAGCCCTAACCCCCACCTAAGGTCCCGGGTTTGATTCCTGTGGCCGACAGGACACGGCTGAAGTGTCCTTGAGCCCTAACCCCCACCTAAGGTTCGATTCCTGTGGCCGACAGGACTCGGCTGAAGTGTCCTTGAGCCCTAACCCCTAATGGCTCCCCGGGCGCTGGCTAGGGATAGGTCCAGGCCCTAGTTCACTGCCCTCTAGTGTGTCTCACAGCACAGATGGGTTCAATTTCACTGTGTGCAAGCACAGTGACAAAAATGTCACTTTAATCCTATGACCAATCATAATCGAGCATTCAGTAACTGAAGTGGCCGAAGGCATCGAGGAAGAAGTATTCAGATGCGACTCCATAACACGTAAAAGTCCTGATTTTAAAATCTTACTTAAGTATTAGTGGCAAAATGTAGTTAAAATAATTAAAGATATTAATTAAAGATTATTAAAACTGAAGCATCAGTGTGTAAGCAGCATGTTAGTGTTGTAACTGCTGGAGGCGGAGCTACAGTCTGAACTACTTTTATATATAGTTTTATATACAGGGACACCAGAAAATCTAAGGGGTCGTGAGATGATTAATGGGAGTTGAAAGATGAAAAGACAAAGTCCTGATACACAAACCGGTTTTCAGTTTTGGACTTTTTCCTCTGATCTTTCATTTGTTACTGAGATTTTGGATTATTTAAATATTTATTGAAGTGAAACCGTGTGAGAAGTTTAAAGGGGGAAAAAAATCACTATTTGGTGGAGCCGCGAACAAAATTATAGACATCTGAAACGTGTCCCCCGAATACACACTGCTTTTGGAAGCCAGAAACGTTACATCTTTAACAATGTGTCATATTTAATAGCTTGTTATACTATTCATTATATAAAATCTTCATCTGAAAGGTAACTAAAGCTGTCAGATAAATGGAGCAGAGTAGAGGAAAGTACGATATTTCCCTCTGAAATGGAAATACTCAGGTAAAGTACCGGTACTTCAAAATAGTACTTAAGTACTGTACTTTGCCCCACTGTTTAAAGCACACCGTTTTTTTGCACAATCAAAGATGCCTAGGGTTTTTACATTTTAACCTGGAAGACCGAGCTCAGTACTGTATTGGAAAATGAAAAAATAAGTTAATTTATTATTTGTACATGACTAAATATTTGTAACTTCTGTATTATGTCATTTAATCTGTTCTTTAACGTTATTTCTTCAGGACGTTTGTTTTTGTTCCCCGGAGATGTTCCTGGGAATGTTCTTTAATCATCCCAGTAGAAAACACAACACAAGGGTGCCTCAGATTCTAATAGTATAAAACAAAGAGCCCTAGAAAATATTCCTTATGCCCCCCCCCCCCACTTCATCCGACTGTGTCGTGTGTGTATTCAGAGGCATGTCAGCCCTGCCTTGTAGACTTTCCCTCACCATACACAAGGGAGAATAAAGGGCAGGGCTTGCTAAAGACTCAGACAGGATATGACTCCCCCCGTAACTGCCTACTCAGGAGCCAGGGAAGGAATCTCCCCAGCGTTGTTTCTTTTTCTTGTTAATCTGGAAAACAATAACACTCCCTCAGCTGAGCCGTCATCGTAGGGGTTTCTCAGGGAGTTTGCAGCCCATGTTAAGGAAATGAGTGCCATTTGCTCTGTCAGCAGGTGTGGCATTCTGCTGCAAGCACTGCTAGTTATTTATTTATATATTTTTTCCTTTTTCGGTCTTCCATGACTGAAATGAAAGCTGTTATTTGGATTCAGTTTTTTCCACACGCTGTACAGTGTAATACCTGCACACATTATTAGGTGACAGGACATTGTGATGTTTTAATTGTTAGTCTTGAGAGGATTAAAGAGCTTGTGGAAATGTGTATGGTGCTTGTGATTTCATCCCATATGGTCCTGCATTTCCTTTTAGGAATAGGAAGCTAGGGTGGGATGCGGAGAGGGCGTGACTTTTTTCCCCCCATGTCAGGGAACGACGTTTAACATGTATCAGTATGTAGGGCAAATATGACTTGTATGAAAGATGTCAGATATTCAGTGGTAAAAAGATGGCCTGCGTCAGTTAGGGGATGTAATCTGACTGACATGGATTTTTTTATAGTCAATATGTCCTTTACTTACCCAACAACAGATACGTTATTATGTAAAAGAGCTCGGTTCTTTATTTTTGTATCGCATGTAATAACACTGCTGAGACAGCTGGAGGCAGAATAAGTGCTACTTCTTTTTCTTTGCCTCATACAACAGTGTGTGTGGATCAGTTATCACAAATATAAAAAATATTTAATTAATAACCTTTTAATAATAGCTTACCTACAGCTATGACGATAACAGCAGCTCTGGCTGCGCAGCAGATCACAGGTTTTTAGTAGTGCCGTGACACGATAAATTTTTTTAAATCGCGGTTTTAACGCACATTTTGATTTGTGTTGTACATGCAGGTCAGCGTCGTAGAGCCATTGAAAATAAGAGAAACAACTGCTGAATGTTGCCTCATTATTCGCTTGACTTATAAAAGTGAAGTAATTAACGATGATTTGTCTTTTTGTTATTTTAAATAAAAAAAAATAGTTTTTGTCTTTCATTCATCTGATATACTGATTAGAGTTAGAGTGTAATTAAAGGCATCGATTCACCAATTTAAATTAGAGTAACGCTTCATGTTGCAGCCGAAGAGTAAGTTTACTTTCCAACCAAAACATACATTAAAAAGTTAATACATCACCCACAGTTCATAGACGTTTCATCACATTTATTTCAAAAGTGCCTACAGCATACAATATGGGTCTGAACAGCGTTGTTTATCATGTTAAATACAGCCGAGTGCTGTCTTGTAGAACACAACCGATCAGCTGTCCGCTGTTGATGACGTTCCAGGGCGTTTCAAATAGAGCCGTTTTAGTGACCGAGTTCCCTATGAAGTGCCCTTGTGATTCTGTACCCTGTGTAGTGTGTAGGGAGCAGTAATACAGATTAGGGACCCTTGCGATCGGAATGCAGTTAAAAATGAGTAATGTAACACTCAATTTCTAAATGTTTGTGTTCACTGACGGTGCCACTGGTTTGCGTAATTTAACTAATTTTTAATCTGGCTTAATTTTTAGTGTCGTTAATTTCTTTAATCGCGATTAATTCTTTAACGCATAGTATACCGTTGTTTTCTATACTAACAGTTAATTCAAAGTAAATGTGATGCTACACTCCACATAATCTTAGACTAATAGTAAACCAAATTTCTTTATTTAACTATGAAAAAATTTGAATTATTGTCAGTGAAGATTTCTGAAAAGAGATGCTCAAATAACATTTATGAAAGAAGTGTCTGGCGTCAGCATTTTGTAATATAGTGCTGTGATAAAGTATTTCTTCTATTTTCCCATGCTTATCACACTTCAGAACATTTCAGATCATCAAACTGCTTTTAATATTAGAGAAAGATAACCCAAGTAAGCACAAAATGCTGTTTCTAAATGATGATTTTATTTATTGTAGGAAAAATGCTCTTCAACCCTACTTGACCCTATGTGATAAGTAGTTGAATCTTTGCTATCAAATCAACCAGTTAACCAGATTCAATTGACTATTGGGTTCAATTTCACTAACCAGATATGATTACTGTCAGACCTGTAGAGTCGAAATCTAAAATAGAACCTGCCTGGCAACGTGAAACAGGCTAGAAGGTCTCAAAAAGCAGCACGTGATGCCACGTTCTAAAGAGGTTTGAATACAGATGGGAAGCAGTCATTAGTCAGCAAGTCTACTAGTCTGGAAAGGGTTATGAAGCCACTGCTGAGGTTCTGGGACTCCAGTGAACCACAAATGGAGAAATCTTGGAACAGTGGTGAATCTTCTCAGGAGAGGCCGGCCTACAAAAATTACACCAAGAGCACATTGAGTGAGAGTGCATTGTCACCCAGGAGGTCACGAAAGAACCCAGACAAACATCTAAGGAGCTGCAGGCCTCACTTGCCTCAGTGTACTTGATTCCACAATAAGAAAGACACGGGGCAAAAATGGCATCTGTGGGAGAGTTGCAAGTCGCAGACCACTGCTGACCAAAAAAACCCACAAAAAAAAACAAAGTCTTGTCTCACATTTGCCAAAGAAAAAACATCCCGATGACCCACAAAATCTTTGGGATGATATTCTGTGGACTAAGGAGTCAAAGGTGGAACTGAACAATTTGTCATAATTGATGGATCCATGAATTCTGCTTTATATCAGAAAATCTTGCAGGAAAATATCCACCTGTCAGTTTGTGAGCAAAAGATCGAACCCAGTTGGTTATACAGCAGGACAAGGATCCAAAGCATACAAGCAAGTCCACCTCTGAATGGGTCAAACGAAGCAAAATTAAGATTTTGGAGTGGCCGAGTCAAAATCCTGACTTCAGATGATGCTAAGTTTGGCACAACCAGTTATTAGGTTAGGTCACAATTACTTTTTTCAGATGGGAGATATGGGTTTTGAATAAATATTTATCTTCAATAAAAGGAATAATGATTCAAAAGCTGCATTTTGTGTTTACTCATGTTGTCTTTATCTTGTATTAAAATTAGTTTTATTATCTGAGACATTTATATGTGACAAATTAGTAAAAATAGAAGAAATTGGTAAGGGGCAAATACTTTTTCACAGCCATGTGTAAAGATTTTTTGGCATAGGTGAGTCTTTAGAGTGGAGAACTGTTCTGTGGGTTTGTGTATTTCCCAAGGAAGAACAAGAGAGACTGGTGAGGGAATGACTGTTTATACCTCCCATCACAACCCCCATCATCATAAGCACAGGAGAAATGAATAAGTGAATGAATTAGTTTCATGAACATTAACTGTACATATAAACTAATTAAATGCATCATGTGTCATTCTTTGATTAATAAAAAAAATTGTAACCAGGTCGTGTTGTATTGAGAAAATAATCTGTGTGGTGGTGGCAATTGCAGTTTTCATTGGACTGCACTAAACAAGCCTGTTGTTGATTATTTACCAGCATAACAGCATGCCTCATTGTGTTTTATTCTGGTCTTTATTCTTTTTTTTAATAGATGCAAGAAACAGACTAACTGATTAAACTTATAACACATAAGCTGCTCGCTAAGATATTTTCCTGTATTTAATTGAAATCAGTTATTTTTACTGGAACAGGGAATTATTATAAAATAAATGTAAAAAATGTTCTGTATGATTGCGACAGGAAAACCAGGTGAAATATTGACATGGTGAAGCTTTATACTCGAGCTGCAATGATTACTCATTTACTAATTAGTCAACTGTTAAATTAATCATCAGCTATTTCGATAATCTGTTAAACGGTTTGAGTAATTTTTCAGAAAACTGTCTTTTTAACTTTTAATATTTTCTGTTATTTTATTGCTGAATGCAAGTATATTTGGTGTTTGGACAAAAAAAAAGATATTTGATGAAATCATCTTGGGCTTTGGGAAACACTAACAATTTTTACCATTTTTTTTTTACATTCTACAAACCTAACAACTAATTGATATCAAAATAATCTAAAGATTAATTAACAATGAAAATAATTGCTAGTTACAGTCCTACTTTCAACTGTGTACAAGTGTGATAAACAGATATTAAATGTTTTCCTGAAATTAAACATGTTTTCCTTTTGCATTTTGCATTATTTTGTATTATTAAATAAAAACTTACTCCATCATCTCAGTAATAGTAAAGACCTTATACTATGTAGTGTGTTGGTTAAACACTAAACCATTGCAAAACCAGTAATAGGATGCATATTTGCATTGATAAATTCAGTAAGCATCCCTGCATTAATAGTTTTGTGCTTGCTGTGTCTGTGCTTAAAGTATAATTAGATTATTTGTCTCCTTTTATTCTGATAACTGTTCACCTCTCCAGTACGCAACATACATCATAAAGCAAGCAGCAGGGCCGTCAGATCGTCACGCTGCCTCACTCAGTGGAAAAAGAAAATCTTACTATTCGTGCTAGAACTTAATTTTGTGCCAAACAAATCTGAACTCTGATTCAATTTTAATACACTCTATAACAACTCCAATACAGCAGAGTTGCACTGTGATCATCACAGTCATGTGGGCTTTACACCAAACTGTTGTCACAATGTCGGAAACACACAGTTATATGTGTATGTTCTAGCATTACAGTTTCAATCTACTGGAACTAAGAGGCTCAAATCTGTTCCAGCATGACAATGCCCCTGTGCACAAAACACACTATTTGTAGACATGATTTGACAAGGGTGCAGTGGAAGAAGTCGAGTGGCCTGCACACAGCCCTGACCTCAACCCCACTGAGCACTTTTAGGGCCCTAGGAAATGTTTGGTGTCCCCTGCTTTTTTATTTTTTGCAGGATCCTGTGTTTTCTCTTTCATTTTTTGCTAGTTTCAGTTTTATCAGGTTCATTATCATTACATCTTATATCCTGCTAAAAAAATGTACTTGGGCTACTGTGCCACAACCAGAGAGAGAGAGAGAGGCATAGTTGGTGGAGCTGGCAAGACATCAACTGAATGTGAATGGGATGAAAGCCACAGACTAGTGCCAGAATCCTTTCAGTTAATTTTTCCTTTGTGTTGAGTTTTAGAAAGTGCACTGAAAAGCACCGTGTAAATAAACACGAGTCCGGAAGAATATTCTGCGAATATATTTAGATGCTTCCCCAACAGCCAGCTATAGTCTCATGTGTTAGTCTACAACACGCGGTCATATTTCCTGTTTAGTTCATGATGTGTCAGTACACAATCACTGTGTAAACTCTATTATTTTAAAACCACTGAACACATGATATTGGTGTAATGAGATTTCCAAGTTGTTGCTGTTTAATTAACTTTGCCTAGCTGTCTCGAGTGCCTCTAACGCTCGTGGGCAAAAATGTTGTCTGTAATGCTATCGAATGTATTTCTATCATCGTTTTATTCATAAATGTCAAAGTCCACGCAGTTCCACAATTAACTCTGATTTCTGTTTTATTGAATTTTTGCTATTCCATCTGCGTTTTCCACATCTCAGAAAGCACAGGGCCCTACAATTTCTGGGTGAACTGGAAACGCTGACTGTACCCCAGGCCTTCTTGCTTTCTGGTGGCTGAATGATCATAAATCCCCATAGCCACACTCCAGAATCTAGTGAAAAGTCTTCCCAGAAGAGTTGAGGTTATAATATCAGCAAAGCAGGATTATATTGGCATTGGGATGTTCAGCAAGCACATATGAGTGTAATGGATGGGTGTCCATAAACCTTTAGCCAAGTAGTGTACAAGTTTGTTAATCTGAATCAGACTTATTGGCCAAGTATGTTGACACAGAAGAAAGTTGTCATTGGTGTCTCTCTAGTAATACAGATAATGTACATATAACTTAGACAGTAACCCAATATACAAGCAATCTACAGGCTCTATACTTTCAGAAAAGACAAATACATAATTTTTCGACATGATCACCCTGCTTTTCAATACACTTTGTCCATCTGTCAACAAGCTTTCGTATTTCCCTCATTAAAAATGTTTAAGGCTGAGTTTCGGGCCACGAAGCCACCTCTTCATCAGACATGAATCTTCATCCTCGTATGGCTTCTTTCAGGGGCCCAAACAAGTGATAGTCCAATGGGACTATAGGGAAGATGCTTTAACACCTCAAAATGAAGTTCTTGGAGAGCGTTGACAGTATGGGTCGCGGCGTCTGGATGTGCATTATCATGCAACAACACAACCCTTGGATAGCATTCCTCTGCATTTTGTCTGAATTTTAGGCTTCAGCTCTTCAGTGAGCATCTCATTGTAACGAGAAATGTTGATTGTTGAACCTTTTTTCCTCATGATATTCCAGTACTGGCCCTTGAGATTCCCAGAAAACTTTACACATCGATTTTCCAGAACTTTTTCTTGGTTGGCGATTGAGGATGTTTTCGTTCCATACTCTGACTTTTACTCTCAGTCTCGTAGTAATGAATCCATGTGTCATCAGTACGGATAATTTCTGACTTGCTCTCGTACAGGACATACAATACACGTAAGGTGCGTGCGTGTGTGTGTGGTAATGCAAACAACAATAATGCAGTTGGGAATGAAATTGCGATACATGTTGTATATAATTACATAATAGCTATCTGAAACAGGAGTAGCTATGGCGTAACAGATTTGCTGAAACTGCTCCCGTGTCTGGTTGTTTTGGTATACAGGGTTCTGTAGCACTTGCCGGAGAGGAGGAGTTGAAATAGATGTGTCGAGAGTGCGAGGAACCTGTAATGATTTTCTCTTAACGTGCTTGAGCTGAGGTAGACAAGGGCAGTGTCAGCGCTTTTTAGAAAGGCGCATCTAAAGATAAGTAGCTTTGTAGCGGTTTTGTTTGTGGGAAGTATTTCATCAGACGCAGTTACTGCTTGCCTCGGGTTACAGAGTGGACGAGTCATCAAAATCGTTTCCATTTCTATACTTTCTGCTGTTTTCCAGGAAGTGACCAAAAATAAAAGTTCTATGTATGAAATGAAAAATGTCCTTCTGTTATGTACTGCCACATGTCTGTGCTGACCTTAATGACACAATACATGCAAAAGACTCATTTTGATTGGGCTCTTTAAGGGCTGGTGTGAGGTAAAGCCAACCAATCATATCACCACAAGGTGGCACTATTGGCACTAAGTTTCCGTATAAATCATGACACTTTTGTATTAAACCTTTTGGATGTGCACGGTCTGAGAGATTGCAGTGAGAGAGTGAGCGTTGTTCTCACAGTTGTGATCATGTTGGTCCGTCATACTCACTGCTTCTGTGATCTTTACAGTAGCTGGTAATCTGAGCAACAAAACTATCCAAGGGTAAAGACCTAACCGGATACTCATTAGCAGATAAGAGTTAGCTAGTTTTAAGTCATAACATTTCTCTAAAAGTTTTATCATCATGGTCTTTTTCAGACCAATTGATCATACCAGCTTACTGAATACACAAGGCATGCAACAGTTTCGAGTCTTGCAGGCTTGAAGTGGGTTTATTTCACGTAGCATAGTTCACCTGTAGCGTCTCATGTTCTCATATTACAGGTAGAAGCGTACTTGTGAAATGTTGATGTTCCTGTAGTGTCCCAGCGCTGCTTCCTGAATAATTAAGGTAGTTACGAGACCAGTCCGTCGAAGCGAGGCGAAACAATGTCTTTTACTGAAGAGGTAAAAGTTTAATTTTGTTTGAACCAGGAAATGATCGTTTAATGTATTTAATAAATGTTAGTGCATGTCCCACATGCTTGAGTGTGGTTTGAGATTTCTTATCGATTTAGTCTGCTGTCTGTTCATTAGCAAAGAAGTTATGTCATTAGCAGGAGCAGCTACAGGGAAGGATGGCAGTTTCATGTAACCTTTTAAGTTTCATGACAGGAAGCTGTGGTTGCTCATCTTCCTTTTTTGCACACACTGCAGCACAATTGAGTTCACGTCGTGTTTCTGTGCAGTGGAGCGGGCTGGCTTTTGCTGCATCCGGCGGCTCGCGCGTCGTTCGTCTTGTGCCACGTGCCACCTGTTGTGAGCGTAACAGCCGCAAGAGTTTGTAAAGGAGCATTGTGTTGAAGACGACCGAAAACGAGTTACTCTGCTCCTCTTGTGTGTGTGCTCTACAGTTTTTATAGTGAGATATCATGGAGACGGAGGTAGGCTTACCGAAAGCATGTTATTTCTGCTATTGGAAGTTAGAGCTCTAATAAAAGGTGCTTTTTGTTTAACACGCACTTCTCAAGCTTGGAAAATGAGGAAGGGGAAAATGTGCAAGCTTTTGTATTCGCTACTAGGCTGTTGCTTTACTACAGAGAAAATTTTGTACCAGTTTTGAGGTCATAATTCTTTGCTAATATTTATAGTTTCCTCCGTAACCATTGGATCAGATTATATTTTCTCTTGCACTCATGGTATGTTGCTTAAACAGGACATGTTACATACATGTTAGGTGCAAGTGGCTAGATGTAGGAAAGGACTGGAGGCAGTAAGTGACTTAGTTGCCTGTGTCTGTCTGTATGTTTAAGCTTCAAACTACCTTCACTAGAAAAGCTTCGGGTCACTGTGGATATGGTTTCTATAGCAGCTCAGGTGACAGATCAGTCATGTTTAGTAGAAGTGTCACAAAATGACCACATCCGCATAGCAGTGGAGTCGTCCTGCACCATCTCCCTGGCGTCTAAACTATCTGGCATCATGACTGGCGTACAGGACATTGTATGTAGAAGTTCTTCTTTGCTCTTTTCTCACTCTTCCCCTTCCTCTGTCTTCCCCACCTGCACAGCCGGGTATCGTGTCTCCGTTTAAGCGTGTGTTTCTGAAGGGGGAGAAAGGGAGAGATAAGAAAGCTCAGGAGAAGTGCACTGAACGACGGGCCCTTCATACCTTTCCACTCTCCATCCCCGACCACCGCATTGACCCAGACATCCTGCTCAACGATTACATTGAGAAAGAAGTTAAGGTGAGGCTCACCTCAGGACACTCGCAGCATAAGACACACAGTGTAGAAGTCTTGGTGCATCTCTCTTCTCTTATGTAAGTTGTGTCAAAGGATACGTTTAGTTTTCTGAATCGGGGTTCTCGGACATTTTGCAGGCATGGATAAAATTCCTCAGACTGGGTCAGTACAGATTTATATATGGTAGGGATGTCCCGATCAAGGTTTTTTTTTGTTCCCGATCCGATCCAATCCATTAATTTTGTTCCCGATCTGATGCCGAGTCTCAAACCGATACTTCTATTTTCAAGAATTTGTCTAGATCAGAACTAGATAATACTGTTCACACAGTGTACACTTGAATTACATTACATTTATTAAAATTAATCCAATGTATATATTTAACAACTGAATATAGTTCTGCAGTGCTTTAGGAAAAAATTGCCTGCATCCAAGCTATTGCTTAATGTTCTTTTATTTTTTTTATTTTAATTTATTACCTGTGTTTTCTACCACAGCGATAGGCTGGTCATCGAAAGCCATGAATTCAGTGACCCTCTGTGTAATCTTTTTGGCCATGTTGCTGTCTCGAGAAAATTTCTCTCTTTTTTGAAAAGTTTCTTCTAGTCTATGTATCTTAGCTGCAGCCTTTGCCTGAATTGCCTGAATAAACTCGCTGTATTCGGCTGAGTGTTTACTTTTTAGGTGCCATATCAAATTGGTAGTATTGAACGCAGCTCTGCTCTTACCGCCTCGTGAAACGCTCACATTGCAGACATTACACTTCACTGTTGGACTTGTTTCGCTTTCCAATTTAAAGTATTTCCACACAGCAGACATTATAGCCACGTCCTGCCACACAAACTCTGCTCTCTGTTTACGACGCCTGTGCGACTGCTGACGCAAAACAAAGGGTCGGGCCGATCAGTAAAGTCGATTCCGATCAGTTAAAAAAAATGCCTTGATTGACATCCCTAACATAAGGCTATGTGCAGTAATATTCTGGCTTTTTTTGCCATAATTGTCCAATTTGGCATTAATTATTGCTTGTCTTTCAGTCATTAAGGTTTGGAGTAAATCCAGTTAATTCGAATGAGTGTTCAAATAGGCTTATAACCATGAGAATAATACAGCTTTGGTAAAGGCGGGTTATTCTTTCCACTGCTGTAACATATTTAAATAAATAAACAAACAAACAAATAAATAAATAATTAATCACATACCCACTGGCTATATTTTATAGACCTGACCTAGAAAACCACTGATTTCAATAATATTTAGTTATCTAGCCTGTTTGTCGATTAACAAATAAGCTCAGAAAAGAAGCTACTGTTTTTCTTTTTCTTTACACCCATGACCTTGTATTGACTTGCATGTGTATGTATTGTGTCATATTGTAGTATCTGGGGCAGCTGACCTCGGTCCCAGGATACCTTAATCCCTCCAGCCGCACTGAGGTTTTGCAGCTGATTGACAATGCCAGGGTGAGATAACTAGTGCATGATTTCATTTCCCGTTCATGCTGGTCAGTCACAAAACTAAAAGTATTTGGGGTTTTATTTAGTTTTCTTTTTGTTTCCGCTCCCAGAAGTCTCACCAGCTGGCCGGTCAGCTGACATCGGAGCAAGATGCCGTGGTCAGCCTGTCCGCATACAACATCAAGCTGGTGTGGCGTGATGGAGAGGACATCATCCTGAGAGTACCCATTCATGACATTGCTGCCGTTTCTTACATTCGAGATGACTCCCTGCACCTGGTCATTTTGAAAACAGGTATGCTGAGATGCTGGGGTCTCTTAGGGTAACGCTCTTGTTTATTATATCGCATTATTAATGTAGTTCATCTTATTGTAAAAAAAAAAATTAAACCGGAATCAAATTTAGGAGCTTTTTCATCATTAGTATTTGTGTGTGTGTGTGTGTGTGTGTGTGTGTAGCCCAAGAGCCTGGAGGCTCGCCTTGTCCCAGCACATGTCCAGAGCTGTCAAAGTCACCTACTCTGAGCTCTTTGTCTGAGAGTGGAGCTGTGGAAGTCTGCTGCCTGCTCGTGCTGGCCGTCGAGAACAAGGTCACTAATCTGTTCAGCTCAAATGTACTAAAATTTCCTAGTAATACGACAAAATCACTTGTTCACTGAATGTGGCATAGTGCTTCTTTATTACCTCTAGTAAGGCTAGGCTGTACGACAAGAGCATAGTATTCTGACATATCATCAATACTGTACTTTCTATTCCACTACATTTATTTGACAGCTTTATTTACTTTTAAGGGCGACACAATGGTGCAGTGGGTAGCGCTGTCGCCTCACAGCAAGAAGGTCCCAGGTTCAATCCCCAGGCGGGGTGGTCTGGGTCCGTTCTGTGTAGAGTCTGCATGTCCTCCCCGTGTCTGCGTGGGTTTCCTCCCACAGTCCATAGACATGCATATTAGGTTAATTGGTGTCTCTAAATTGCCCCTAGTGTGTGCGTGCGAGTGCGAGTGCGTGTGCCCTACGATGGACTGGCACCCCGTCTAGGGTTGATCCTGCCTTGCGCCTTATGCCACCGGCTAGGCACCGGCTCTCCCATGATCCTGGGGACAGGTATAAGCATTTAAGAAGATGAATAAATGAATGAATTTACTTGTAAGATGAAGATTTTACACAATGAATAATATAACAAGCTTTCAATATAGAACATAACTTAGTCAAAGATTAAACCAGTGGTTTTTTAAATTTTTTAACATCTTGCAAAAAAGCAGGGGTTAGTCAGGTTCGGGTCACGTTTCAGATGTCTGAGTTTGTAAACAGCTCCACCAAATAGCGACACCCCCCCCACACACACACACACACAACTTTTCACATGGTTTCACTTCAAGAAATGTTCATATGATCCAAAATCTCACCAAAAATCAAAGATTAGAGGAAAATGTCCAAAACCTGAAAACAGATTTATGCATCAGAACTTAGTTTTTTCTTCTTTTCTCTCCCTCACGACCCCTCAGATGTATCTGGTATCTGGTGTATATAAAACTATATATAAAGTAGTTCAAACTGTAGCTCAGCCTCCAATAACATGCTGTGTACACACTGATGCTTCAGTATTATTAATCTAGTGATGTCATATATAATAATAATAATATAACAGTCAAAAGTACCTGTACTTTTACTTTAATACTTTACATTTAGCTGCTAATACTTATGTTCTTTTAGTTAAGTAGGATTTTTCACCCACTACTTTTCCTTGTAATGGAGTATTTTAACATTATAATATTAGTACTTGTACTTAAGTAAAGGATCTGAATATTTATTCCATCACTAGTCTTAAATAAGTAAATAACAAAACAGAAGGGTCTCACATCCCTGCAACCCAGCAGTGGAATAAGCAGCTTAATGAATGAATGAATTATTTAAAGCTAGTTAATAAACATTAGCTCTCTGCTCAAGCTTTCACTTCTCAAAAAGAAATACCATAAAGAGACCTGAAACCTAGCCCAAAAAATCAGACACTGGAAAAGTGAGACACAAATGTTCCTCTTTTTCACACATATTTACTGAATCATTTTCCATAACCTTGTATTAAATCTATCCCAAATTGTGCAACCCTGCTGGTATGCTAGAGTGCGAGCATATTTGCTTAACTCCCATAGCCTCTCTTGAAGTTAGATAAAGAATCTAGTTTTTTAGAGGAGAGGGCTTGATTAGTTTAAATATTTTTATGCCTCACATAATATATATCGAATCGAGAACCTTGTATTGAAGTGTGATGCAGTGCACTGTATCTTTACACCCTTAATATTTCTTTCACCAATTATTTACTTTTTTTCTTCCTTTGTAACATGTTTAACGAAATTATAATTGGATCTGTAGCTTACTAAAAAATCAACACTAGACCTTTTTTCAGTTTAAAACATTTCTTCCACTGTTTGCAAAATGTCTTGTATTAGCTTGTGTAATTAGGACTTTGTTGATGGTCTCTTCTGGTTGTATTGTTTTAGGCAGCAGCAGAAGAGCTCTGTCTGCTCCTCAGTCAAGTCTTTCAGATAGTCTACACAGAGTCTACTATCGACTTCTTGGACAGAACCATCGACTTTCTTGACGGAGCTACGACACCCACCCGGCATCTCTCCCTCTACAGCGGTGAGAGCAGGGGAGACGATAACCGTAGCGATGTGGTGGCTAGCACAGCAGCACACACACAGAAAACAAGTAGACTGAAGAGTTTTTAATGTTTGTTCATCTTGGAAGTCAGTCCACATTCTAGGACATTTGCTTAATAGGTTTTAACTGAAATGTTTAACTTTTCAGTTGCTGTTTATTTTTCTGTAACTGTTCAGACAGAGAGGAAATCAGATCTCTTTAACCTAGTTTCAAACTCTGATCTTTATTGCAAACGACAGTGAACCGATTTGTGTGTTAGTTGCAACTGAACACCAAAAGAGCTGCATACCTTGTAGTCGTTATAGTACTAATGCAACAGGTAGCAACAGGTTACGTAGTGCTGGCCAAGGTAGTTAGAAATGTAGAGATTATGTTTTACATAACAGCAAAAAAAAAAGAACAAATTCAGTCCAGTTTTGGTATCAAGACATGTTGTACACAGAATTACATGGACAAAATGAAATCCAGTTCTGCTTTAGTCACTGTGCCGTTTACTGTATACAAATATGGTTTCAGTTTGATTGAGATCAGATCTCCTGAGAACTCGGAGAACTCTTTGAGCTTCCTTGTTGGAACAAAAACTTTTGCCATTTATTACTGTTCTTGCCTTGAATGGGTTGATGATTGAAGAACTCGGAGTAGCAAAAGGGA
The DNA here is from genome assembly GCA_028566435.1 of Scorpiodoras heckelii. Classification (NCBI taxonomy): domain Eukaryota; kingdom Metazoa; phylum Chordata; class Actinopteri; order Siluriformes; family Doradidae; genus Scorpiodoras; species Scorpiodoras heckelii. Next base: position 3,122,296 of record JAOVVH010000041.1, read on the forward strand.
AGCTGGGTACTAAATAACACATGCTGTAAATCATTAACCACAAGGTTTGTGTTTCTTTTAATCACAAGACGACTCCTCAAGCAAGGATGTTAAAGAGCCATTTGAAGGAGGCCCAGGCACATTGTAAGTGTTGACTTGATTCCAGTATTCTGTAATTGCAGTGAACTCTTGTTAAATTCCTCAACAATGTAGCCACCTTTAGCTGCATAGGATGCTACAGTGGTAATCTTTTTGGCCAATCACAGCTTGTTTCAGAGCTCCTTAGAGGCAGCAGGACATTCTCCATGTTCATCGCCATCATCCACACCAGCATCACCGCAGGACAAAACGGCCAGTGAGAGTGAACTAAGCACAACAGCAGCAGAACTGCTCCAGGACTACATGACCACAGTGCGTGCGTGTGTGTGTGTGCGCGCGCTCAAATGAGAGATTTTGCTGTGTGTTTAATGATTTAAATTTTTAATAATTCAGTTCTTAGTGATTGTCCATAGTCCAGTCAATAGTCTTTGATTTGTTTCTTCACTGAATCTCTTCTTAAGTGCTGTACTCTGAGTCTCTTTGCTCTGTTTGTCTTCTAGTTGAGAACAAAATTGTCCTCTCAGGAGATTCAGCAGTTTGCTACACACTTGCACGAATACAGAAACGGTGCCTCCATCCACGAGTTCTGTATCAACTTGAGACAGCTCTATGGAGACAGCAGGAAGTTCCTCCTACTCGGTGAGCACAGTTTCCTGTGGCTAAACGGCAAGCTGCACTTTTCAACAGCAGCCACGTATGAACCACTTTGTTGAAGGCTATGCGAAAAAGTGAAACTGTACAAAGGCCTTGCAGGTCTGCATGGTTAGAGCCTTCATGGCAGATAGCTTGCCTTCATAAGTTTTTCCTGTGTGGTTTATCTATGTCTTTTGCCATCCTTATTGATGTATTAGCACAGACTATTTCCCAAGAAGCCATTGAATTGCTCTTTTGGACTCTTTGTTAGCACGCCGATCCCAAGAAACACTGGAAACCCGTAGAGGCAATATTGCCTCAAAAGAGCATCGGAAATTGGAAAAGAGAAAAAAAGCAACTCTGTGAAATGTAGACTGGTACTTAATCACAGACAGACTTTTGTCACGTAGATTAATTTGATCTGTTGATATCTTTGGAGCGAATTGGTTTAAAAGCACCTTTATCATCACCTATTACAGGTACAGTAGGATGTAATTTTTCTTTGACGTATCCAAGACTTTTAGGTGTTTGAGGTCAGAGTGCCGGGTCATCTGCCAGCCGTAAACTCCCTTTCCTGTTATAATAACCTCCACTCTTCTGTGAAGGCTTTCTACTAGATTTTTGAAACGTGGCTCTGGGGATTTGTCCGTGTTGCCGTTCCAGTTCATTCTAAAGGTGTTCAGTGTGGTTGAGGTGTTCATGGAGCTCACTTTGTTCAGCGGGGCTTTTTTCTGCTGTAATGGGTCTGGGCCTCTTAGATTCACATGAGGGAAATTGTAATGCTTCAGCAAACAGATACATTCTGGACAATTTTGTGCTTTTTGGCAACAATTTAAGGAAGAATCACATG
>JAOVVH010000041.1:3444421-3457638 GCA_028566435.1 Scorpiodoras heckelii
TCTCTCTCTCTCTCTCTCTCACACACACACACACACCCACACACACACACACACACACACACACACACACACACACATAAGCATAGAGTTGCTAGTGAAAATGACAGCTGAATGTATGGCTGCAGCTTTGCTCTTCTCCTGCCTCCTTTCCAACCCCTAGTTATTATGGAACAAAAAATAATTAAAAAAAAACAAAAAAAAAAAACGATAGCACCCCCACACACATACCCACAATCTAGAGGTCTAATTGGTCTTCTTGCACAGGAAAGAACATCAGTCTCACAGTAATTAAAGTTAGAGAACAAGGGATGTCAGAGATAGGAAAAAACTAGAGGAAAGGAAGAGAAAGGAGCACAGACCATGAATGATGGTGGTAGAGAAGAAGCTGGAAGAGAAGAAAATGTTGAGAACATTTAATCTGAAACTTGAATCATGAAAGCTGTATGGTATTTGAATGATCAACACAACAGATATCACGTCTACTCAACCTAGAAAAAAGCACTCTGCAATGTCCCACTCTCTGTTTACTCTTAACTGGACATGCTGGTGTAGGAAAACAATTAATGAAGATGTTTGTAACGCAGCCTGGCTAAAGCCGAGTTACTGTTCCAAATGTGCTTTGTTCTCTCTTTTACTATCTGAAACAAAGACAACAAATATAAATTTATCAGTGAATGAAATGTCATACCTTTTACCTGTTTATCATTATATCTAATATTGTGGAATTCAGTAAGACTAGTAAGTTCCTGTAATCCTCACCATCGTTATTTTTTTCTTTTTCTCTTTTTCAGTTGAATTCTCGACTCAGAATGTGCGAATTAATTTTGTTCCCAACTGTAACATATATAATTAAATAACAAACAATCATAAAAGGTTTATATTAATGAAATTGTTCTTCTTTATTGTTCCTATATTAACAGTGCTTGTGATATGACAGATGCTAGACAAAATCTAGGGCTAATAATAAGCTAATTAAAAAGTGTTGTTTAACAAAGAAAATGTATAATCATTGGTCTGGTGAAATGTTTATGTAACATTTATGGAACAAATGTTGGGTGTCAGAGCATTAATTGGAACAGTTAGTAAAGTCTGCTAAAACTAAGACAGGAATGTTTGTGCTTTCTGGTTTCTTGGTAACATGACAAGTGGCATGTTTTTGCCTTATTAACTTCAGGAAACAGAATACAGGAGATGCTGGTGAGGAAGTAACTGTTTATAGCTCAAGTATCAGAACTAAGCTGTTATGTGGAAGTTTAATAACAGTAAATTAAAGAAAAAACAGTTCAAACTCATGGCATGACATTCAATATTGCTGTGGTACAAATGGAATAACACATTTCAGACCATGCTGCTAGATGAAAAAAAAAAATATTTGATAGCCCATATTACCACTGTGGCATGAATTATTTTAATGTAACAGCAGGGTTCATTGGGTATTATTCCTTATTTATCCATTTAATCCAATCTAATTTGTACCAATGATTACCAATGGTTACCAAAATAATTTTGGTAACCAAGACACGACCATGATTTTACTGTGGTACTTCTATAGTAGTCATGATACTACTAAGATGGTATCTTCTTGTGCACAGAAAAGCAGTTTGCACAAGTTTTTCCATGCACATCATAATATATTTGTTTCAATGTACACAATGTAAGACCCAGAACTGCAAACTTCTTGGCATGATGATTTGAATTTAGATTTATTACAGTTTATTATGGTTAGTATGACGAAGCCATGTTCATATCATTGTAAACATCTTAAAACCATGACATTTATATTGACAGCATTTTGCAGGTATTTGCAAATGCTTTGTAGTCTCTTATAATATCCATGTACTAGTATACTGTATCCACAGTCTAAACTAAAACCCTGTTAGATAGTGTAGAAGTTAGTACAGGTATGAAACCAGAGTACAGCCTAGACATAGGAGAGTACGAGGCACAACCTAACATGGTGCAAATGGTAACATGAACTTTTTACTTATTACACAAGGTTAAACAGCTTGTACTTCTGGCCACATTACCACATTTGCTAGAAACGATCTGCAGCCAATTTTCAAATAGATTTGCCTCAACAAATATTTGTCAAAAGTGTTTTTAGGACATTTGAGGGTTTATTTTTCATTGCTTGCAATTTCATTTTGATTACTGAGCTGTGTGTGTAAATTTGAGAATCCAACGTTATATTACTTTAATCACAATCTTCCTGTCTACAACATTTGAACCATGTAAGCAACTCACAGTGAGTGTTAGACAGGCTTAACTTCCATACTGTGGGGTTAGTTGTTACATAGTGTTACGACTAAGCTGCCTTTCATAAACAATGACAAGTAAATTATCTCTCATGTAAAATAAAAACAACAAATTTATTGAAACTTTTTATTCACTTTTTAGACACCGAGTAACAAAAACCTTGTGTGTATAAATGCTTGGCTTGCCATGTTTGAGATGAAGAGTAGAACTGTGTTGTTTGGGTTCGTATTATATTGCACAGTTTGTTTAGAAAATATATTTGTAATCCTATATATGTAATAACATAGAACCCTCTGTCTGTTACAGTGAACCCCACCCATGGGGTAAGTTGTAACATTGCACATCCCAACAACACTTTTGGTGGAATTGTATGTGAATAGTAGCAGTTAGAAACCAAGTTCAAGTGTCTATTTATAGCAGAGATGTATAAATATCACTTGTCTGAAAAGCATGATTGCTCCATTAGATAGTGAAAACCAAAATGTTAGTTTGGGCCCTCGCTCTTGCCTGCCACATTGCGGTGCATAATATTCCGGTGCATAAAGTGAAACAAAGAGCAAGAATGAAGTGAAATAAAACATGTCAGTTGCAGTGCCCCCTATGGATGCAATGGCACAAAATTTGGCATGCATCTAAAGAATGTGGCAGTTAATCAGCGTGTGAAATTTTGTCAAGTTTGAGGCTTTACATGCTGGCCCTGTGGGGGTCCGGACCATTACAGAGTAAAGGGGACACAGACTTCTTATTACAGATGCATTGTACGTGACTTGCCGAGTGGTTTCGTTTTCAAGGTAGAAGCATTGCTATGAAAATTTCCAACCCATTTTTTAACTGTGTTCTGAGAGGGCATAACACCGTGATGAGGAATATTGAACTTAATGTGAACTAGCCGTCGAATAGCAATAACAGAGACGGCATTTTTAAAAAACATTTCAACAAAGATGTTGACTAAAATGGCATCAATTGAGCTACTGTTTCCCACACCAGTCACTACTCTAATCAGACTAGCGTCTGAAAAATAAGCATAAGCATAATCGTTAGATCTCTCTGGCTCACGTTTAAGTTTTTTCACATTTTATGATGTGGCCTTGTGCTAAAATAAAACAAAAATCAAGTGTTACCCCATCAAACTGCACTTAATACCCCATAATGAGAAACTGAAAACAGAACGTTAGAAATAAGCATATATATAACAAAGATATATATATATATATATATATATAAAATATTTTTCATACTTAAGTGCTTAGTGGAATCCTCATTTGAATTTATGAGCCAGTGACTCAGTTGTATGGACAGCCAGAGACAGAGATACTAATCTTGTGCAATACAAGCATCTTTCCACTAAAAAAAACATGGTTCGATGCATAGTGGGTTGGCCAACGGTGCGCAATATATTTTTAAAGAAGAATTATAGCCAAACTGGAACTGATTCATCTTATATTCACCAGCACTTAAACTTCAGACACAGCCTTGACACAAGATTAAGATGCGTGAGCACACATGGTGCTGGGCTAAAGCCATTTACTATGTAAACATGGATATTTCTCTCATTTTTAGAAGCAGACACAGATATCAGGATGAGATGTTTTTCTGCTGCTGGTGGAGTCGATTAAGAGCTTTAATCAGTGAGTCAGTGGATATAATTAAACCCATGGGATTGGAGATGAATTTATGCTAATTAAAAACACTTGCTTCACACATTGCCAAAAACTCTGTCATGTCTTTCGCTTATGAATGTACAGTACACATGCATTTATACATGCACAAGAAACATACACAACAATACGATTTGTTTAGATAGAAAAAAGACAAGGATGTAAAACTGACTGAAAGTTCATGAGAATTCAATCCTGAAGGAAGGTTTTGTAAGGAACCTTGCTTTGCTCTGCTAAGGAAGGAGAGGTAGAGAGCGCAAGGAAGCTGTGATCAGCAAACCTATTTGCTTCTTTACAGTGACACTGATCAATATCATGATCCCAGAGCTTGCCTAACCTGCATGAACAAGACATAACCTTTAAATTCTCACACATTTTCTCTGTCAGTAATACCAGGTACCGGAGCCTAAACTTCTCATTCAGACTACAAACACTCAGGTGACATTTCAGCTCTGAGCAATGCCTTTGTTCTATAGGTCTGTGTGTGCACATGTGCATGTGTCTTTGTGAGAGCTGTAGCACCTGGTCTATCAGAGTCAAACTCCAGAAAGTCTGGCCTGTTCTCTTCGTGCTCGGACCATTAGCATCTGACATTTGGTGTGGGTGGGGCAAGCCAAAATGCATTGATCTGAATGAGGGAGAGAATGAGAGAAAATAGAGGAGAGAAAAGTGAAGAAAGGGGATGATCAATAGGCTTTGTGGAGCGTTGGGCCTGGAGGGCATGCAGGTATGGCGTAGGCCGAAATCTGAGAGCAGAAGGGAGAAAGAGATGAAACGCTTGGGTGGATTTACAAGTCCACCCAACAGAGCTAATGTTCTCTGTGAGAGAAAGAGAGAGAGAATCCTGGGTAAGAGTGAGATACAGAGACACCTCCAGCATGAACACTTGATCCAATCAATACTCATTTAGTAATTTACCATGACTGCACCAATGTGAGCTACAGAAAAAGATGTGTTACCATGGCAACATACTGTCCAGCACCAGAAGATTTCTAGAGTTGTTTGTAAGTTAGTAGGTATGTGAGTGCATGCTCATGTATTTGTTCCTGCACTTACTAACACACACACACAGACATGTTTGTATTGCTGTACTTGTAAGGACTTTCCATTGACATAATTATTACTGTAGATAATTAATGCTAACCCTAATCCAACCCTTAACCTTAACCTCAGAAATGAAGAAACATTTGGCTCTTTTATTTCTTTTCTTCTTGTTTCCTTATAGGGACCAGCAAAATGGCCCCACAACATTAAATATATCAGATATTTCTATCTTTGTGTTAACAGTTTGGTCACCACAAGGATATAAAACATGGTCTCTCTCTCTCTCTCTCTCTCTCTCTCTCTCTCTCTCTCTCTCTCTCTCTCTCTCACTCTATGTACATGTAGTATTATATTGCTATTGCTCTGCATGTATGTGTGCTAACCCAGCAGAGCTGATAGCAGCAATACCATCAAAAGAAAAATCTATTTTACTGCCAAAATTAGACATCTTCAAAATTTCAGACTAGCTTCCTAGTCTCCTCATATCTGCCTCCATTTCATCTCAGTATCCCAAAATAGTCAATAAAGTGGAATAGATGAACAGTAAGAACAGTCTCATATTATATAGACTGAGGTATTATTGCATAAATAGCTAACTAGCTGGCTTGTTACTGTATACTGTTTTTTTTATTTATTTGATATCAGGATGATAACTGGTCAACTTCACATAGCTCTATACTAACCATATCCACACTGAAGTATTTTATTGAATCAATGTTGATGTTTTTTTTAAGAAACCTGATACCTTACCAACAACCCCAATTGTCTGTCCTTTTATCAAACTAAAACCCAGTAGACTTATATATAGAATAATTGAAGCCTTATTTTGGCCACAAAGTAGCAGAGTATATTTCAGATGTTTGATCTGTGTAGGGCCAGTCATATTTAAGTAAAATATTCTCATAAAACTGTCCAAAGTCACTAAGGATCAAACATTAAATATTGTTTTTCAAGATAAAACAATGTCAAGAATGTCAAGTTTTTTTTAAACCTGTTATACATATTTTGGTGTTTCCAGGGAACCAAACCTGTTTTGAGGGATACTATTACTGTTATGAATTCTATAAGTTTAATGGTTCTTTAATTGTTTAATTGTACTTCATAACAATATTTCCCTATCAGATAGTAAAAAAAATTTACAAAGCAAAGAACCCTTAACCAACCAAAGAACCTTTAATTCCTTCAAAGCTTCCTTTTTAAAGAGCACATACTGTATATATTTATGTGCAACAATCTTCAGACTCCAGACATGAACTGGAGAAGATATCATGACCCAGCGTATTTAACCAAATTACCAAAGTAAGTGTTGGAGCAGCATCGCAGCAGCTTCAATGACTGTTGGTAGTGCTGGCAGGAACATGAGACTCAAGGATTTTGAGAACTGGTTGATAGATGGTTGCTGTATGTGGCAGGACAGCATGTGTGAGGTTATGGGGAAAAAAGCTGATGGGGTATGTATTGGCTAAGGATGCCTGTCACTGTGACAGTTCACTCCTACCCCTTTCTTGAGGCATCTTTTCCAATGATGGTTGGGAATTTTCGGTGCTTCATGACAGGGACTCTGGTGACCACCAGTCTAAGTTCTTTGAGGGCTTGATCAGCTCATGTGGTCCAAATGAGATTTTTGCATAAAGCTGAGATGCATATTCTCTCCTAGTGACTTCAGGCAAATGGACATCAAACCTTTTGGTTTCTTATTTTCCACGAGTCTTCACAGGACCCTTTGGAAAAGTTGAGAAACCACTTTGGAAATTTGAGATTTTTTTCCACCTAAAATTAGAAATAGTTTAGTAAGCAAAGTATGATATTGACCATGTTAATGGTTCATACAAAAGGTCAGATCTTCCTCATACCTAATCTGAAGCACATGTTCAGATAACGCTCTGATGGATTTGATGTAAAATGGATCATAAAGCTGTGCATAAATTTGTGAAGTCCATGCCAGCTCGAGTGCACACTATCATTGTAGCAAAATAGGGATGTACCAAATAGTAAGAAACTCTGAAACTTTTCACTCAAGCTGTTGCCAATATTATAATTTGTAGTGAAAATTGTTGTTTTAAATTAGAAAAAAAAATGCAATAGAGAAACAATTTCTCTAGTGATTTCAGACTTTTGGACCCCACTGTATCTCTAAGAACATTATTAACAAAAGATTAGAAAAAAAACAGGGGGCATATAATACAAACCGCATTTCCAGAAAAGTTGGGACACTGTCTTAAAGTGCAATAAAAACTCTAACCTGTAATTTATTAATTGACTTCAAGCTTTATTTAACAGACAAAAGGGCAAATAAAAGATTTTCAGTGTTTAATGATGAACTTAAATCTATTTGTTAAATATATAAACAAATTTTAAAATTGATGCCTGCAACACACTCAGAAAAAGTTGGGACAAAGGCGTGTTTATCACTGGGTCACATCACCTTTACTTTTAATTATACTTTTGAATCACTTGGGAATTGAAGAGCCTAATTGTTGCAATTTTGCTGGTGGCATTTTTGCCCAATCTTGATGTGTACAAGACCTGAGCTGCTCAACAGTCTGTGGTCACTGTTGTCTGATTCCCCTCTTCATGATGCTCCATACATTTTCAATAGGAGACAGATCTGAATTGCAGGCAGGCATGTCAAGACCCACTGTTGTAACTCATGCAGAATGTGGCCTGGCATTGTATTGCTGAAACAGACATGGAGTTCCTGGGAAAAGATGTTGTCTTGATAGCAGCATATGTTTCTCCAAAATACCAAGATAAGCCTCTGTATCAAAGGAAACTTCACACATATGCAGATCACCCATGTCATGGGGACTGATGCATGCCCATGCAATCACAGATACAGGTTTTTGCTTTTTTTGATGGTCTAGATGGTCTTTTTCATCTTCGGCACATAAAACCTGAAAAACAAGCTGAAACGTGGACTTGTCTGACCACCGAACACGTTTCCACTGTCTCAAACAATAATGCCTGATTGCTCGATGGTCACACACATTCAGCAGTGGTTTCTGCCCTAGGCCTTTATGCACAGAGATTTCCCCTGACTCCCTGAAATTTTTCATGATATTATGAACTGCAAATGGTGAAAAACTTAAATTCTTTGCAATCCTATGCTGAGAAACACTGAATTTGAACTGACTGACAATTGTTATATGAAGTTTGATACAAAGTGGAGAACCATGACCCATCCTTTCTTGCAAAGACTAAAGCATTTGGCTGTGTTCCTTTACTACTCAAGCTTGACGATTTCACTGTTACCAGTTAAACTGCTAATTGTGTAACCTTCCAGTGTTACTTGTATAACCTTTTTTATCATTAATTTTGCCTCTTTTTCAACTTTCTTTTGAGTGTGTTGCAGCCATCAATTTCTAAATTTGTACAATGCCTTCGGAAAGTCTTCAGACCCTTCGATTTTTTTCACATTTTGTTATGTTGCAGTCTTTTGCTAAAATAAAAATCAAGTCTTCCCCCATCAATCTGCACTTAATACTCCACAATAAGAAAGTGAAATCAGAATTTTTGAAATTTTTGCAGATTTACTAAGAAGGAAAAACTAAGATTTCACATGGACATAAGTATTCAAACCCTTGGCTGACACTCGAAATTTAGCTCTGGGGTTCTCTCTTTTCTCTTGGCCATCTTTGAAATGTTTCTACACCTTGATTGATAGTCACCTGTGGTAAATTCAGTTGATTGGACATGATCTGGAAAGACACACCCCTGTCTATATAAGGTCTCACAGCTGTCAATGCATATCAGAGCAAAAACCAAGCCATGAGGAGAACTGCCTGTAGAGCTCAGAGACAGGATTGTGTGGAGGCACAGATCTGGAGAATGCTACAAAAAATCTGCTGAACTGAAAGTTTCCAAGAGAACAATGGCCTCCATAATTCTGAAAATGGAAGATGTTTGGAACAACCGGGACTATTAATAGAGCTGGCTGTCCCACCAAACTAAGTAACCAGGAGAGAAGGGCCTTGGTAAGACCAAGAACCTAATGTTCACTATTGCTGCGCTCCAAAGACCCCATGTGCAGATGGGAGAAACTTCCAAAAGGTTGACCACTGCAGTACTCCACCAATCTGGGGTTTATGGCAGAGTGGCCAAAAGGCACAAGAAAGCCCACCTGGAGTTTGCTATAAAGCACCTAAAGAAATCTCAAACAGACCAGACAATGAAACAAGATTGTCTGGTCTGATGAAACCAGGATTTGAACTTTTTGGCCTCAATTCTAAGCAACATATGTGGAGGAAACCAGGCAGTGCTCATCACCTGCCCAATACCATTCCTACAGTGAAGCATGGTGGTGGCAGCATCACACTGTGGGGGTAGTTTTTCAATGGCTGGGGCAGGGAGACTGGTCAGGGTTGAGGGAAAGCTGAGTGGAGCAAAGTACAGAGATATTCTTGATGAAATCCTGATCCAGATCACTCGGGACCTCAGACTGGGCTGAATGTTTACCTTCCAACTACACAATGACCCTGAGCACACAGCCAGGACAACACAGGAGTGGCTGATGAACAACTCTGTGAATGTCCTTGAGTGACCCAGCCAGAGCCTTGACTTGAGCCCAGTCAAACATCACTGGCGAGACTTGAAAATGACTGTCCACCAACAGTCCCCATCCAAAACGACAGAGCTTGAGAGGATCTACAGAGAAGAATGGCAGAAAATCTCCAAATCCAGGTGTGCAAACCTTGTGGCATCATACCCAAGAATACTGGAGGCTGTAATGGCTGCCAAAGGTGCTGAGTAAAGGATCTGAATTTCTAACATTCTGTTTGTACTTTTCATTATGGGATATAGACTGCAGATTGATGGTGAAAAACCTGAATTTTTTTTAACATTTTAAGAAAGTGTCCCAACTTTTCTGGTTTGAATTTAGTAGTGACTTGTCATGGTGTTAAACCTTCTTACAAATCCTGATCAGACTATAGACACTTTTGTGGTCTAATTTAGTGATGTCAATATCCAATTTCGATTGGGCAAGTGTAAAGAGAACATGGATAACAATATTTAACTGTGACCAGACTGAGGCTGTTATACTCAATACATGGCAAAAGTCCAAGTCTCTTTTTCTGAACAAAGAAGAATCCTGCTGGTTAGGTGGAGGGTCTAGTATAGCCTTACCTGAAACCCTCAGTTACATACTCTTCCATGGCCTGGTTCACAGCAGGGGACAAAAGAAAAATGCTTGGCCCAGGGGGCACAGTCAGTCCATAACACATTTGGAACCTGTAGGGTATGAAGAGCATCTGCCTTAGCTTTGATGAACGCCTCTTTGTATCCAGAATTCTACCTCAGGGCTCTCTAAAGAGCTTGATGCAATAATACTGACAGGATGAGAAATAGTGCATTACACTGGTAAACCAGGCTAGTGTTTCCTGACATGATTAGGAGATTTGGAGGTTATGGTTTTGTAATAATGGCAGTCATTACTCAGTGAGGAAATTAGGAGAGTCATGAGAAGAGATGCCACCTCACTGTGAATGTCACTAGTATCAAAGCAGTTAGGAATATTTGGAAGGATAATGTTGCCATTGCTGACTGGCTTGTCATAGGTGGTTTGAACATGGGTTGTCTTGTTCACTTTGCTAGTGAGGCACTGTATTTAGATCTGTGAAGTTTCCCACTGCTCCAGTGACGAGTGCTGAAAAAAACGAAAGGGAGTAGCTGAAGGATCATACTGTATCATAACAGAAACAGGAATGAGGAAAGGTTTCATAGCAAATGTAAATTTGAGCGCATTAACTGCAAATAAAATAAAATAAAAACAAAGACCCTTCATCTGATGTTAATTTGGCATTGCCAATCGACGTGGGTTCCTTCTCTCAGGTTTTCTTCTCTCCATGAGTGGCTTATCAAGACATCTGGCCAAATCAAGTTGTTCACCAAATCCAAAGACAGATGAATAACTCTACAGGTCCATTCAGGGACTACATCTCTTCTAAGCCCTTGTCACAAATGAGTACTGGTTTGTTCCAGACAATATGTTCAGTATGTTTTCTGAACACTATAAACTCTGATCAAACCCTGCCATAATTTAAGGGATACTAAGCACTGCCTTGCATCTTTTCCTTTGAAAAGATGGTTAAATACATTATGACATTCAGTAAGTTGACAAAACAGTCCTATGATAGCACACCCTCACCTCCATTTAACCAGACATCAGTGGCCCAGTCAGATGCCATGCCTGATTTATTGGATGGAAAACACTGTCAGGCCATGACTCTTAAATAGGTCTCATTTGTATTTATTACGTTGAGTGATTAGGAGTTGACAAGAAACAGAAAACAGAAAGTGAAAAAATGGGATTCTACATAAACCTAAAAAAAACCTGAAGATCCTGAAGACAGCCGGAAATGGAGCAGTCAAAATAACCATCGATTACCTTCCTAGGATCTGTAATCAATTGAAGCAGCAAATGCAGTCCTGAATCCAAATATGGGGGAGTAGAGACATCAGCCTCTCAACCAAAGCAGACCGGTCTGTATTATCATTTTCCCCATTTTCATGTTTGGGTGCGAGAGCTTGATCTTGAGCAAGGCTGACCAGAGGAGGATGGATGCATTCGAGTTGTGGTGCTGGTGCAGCCTATTACGGATACCATGGACGGCGGAGGTTCACAAATAAAAAAGTTCTGGAGCGCATCAAACCAGACCCGCCACTTGGAGGCAGGATTGCCAGTGTCCAGCTGACATATTTTGGCCATGTGATGTGATCTGATTCTATGGAAAAAGCGCTGATGCTCGGGCTGATCAGTGGAACAAGGAGACAAGGCCATCAAAGAGCACGCTGGCTCGACAACATCAAAATGGACACTGGCCTCAGCATGAAACAACTAAAAAGAAAAGTTCAAGAGCGGAAAGTGTGGCGAGAGACTGTCCATAGAATCGCAGAGGGTCAGATACGACTGAATGGATAACAACAACAGAAACAGAAGAAAGACATTCATAAGACACTAACTGTTGTAAATGGTCAATATGACATGGATAGCAGTGATTATGGGTTGTCAGCAATTATCTGCGTGCAACCAAAATTAGAAATTCTTCTCTCTTTTCACTCCTACTTGTCTGAATTATAATGTCACACTGAATTTTCCATTGAGTCAGACAGAGAAGAGAGAGAGAGAGAGAGAGAGAGAGAGAGAGAGAAAGAGGATGATTACTGAAATGCGATTGCCTATGCTGTGCTGCCTAAATTATATAGGAACAATGGAGTTGTGGGATTATGCTTATGGTTTATTACCTTTTACACACTTTTCCGGACTGGTCCAAATCATTCTACAAAAATGTATCAGCTTCAAATATAATAAAGTCACATCTATGTGGAAATGAATGACAAATTCAGCATGTACAAATGCACAGGCGATTAGACACAGCACTAACAACAAAGTAAAAAATTAAGCAAGCATTCATGGCTTGTCTAGCAAGGTTTGGAAAGTCTCTACGCTGTTGACGTCGTCACTTCCCATGAGACGTGAAGTGATCCTGCCCAGATGGCGTGCACTCGGATCCTTTCTAACTCCCTGTGCACTGCTCCTCCACATAGCTCTTACTCTCGATTTTAATGAGCACACAGCCTTATCTATAAACCCGCGGGATCAGCACAGACCATGCTGCAATTTCCCACTGGCAAGCGACAGAGAGACATGAGCAGGAGAGAGATATGATAAACCATGCTGCTTCTACATAATATAACATACAAGGCACCAACAAAACAATGAAACCTCCTGCCCACTGCATATTTCTCATACAGTCATCTCTCTTTCTTTGTCTTTCTCACATTTATTAAAATGACATGTGAAAAGACATTTTCTATCATTTTCCGAGGTGGTGAAGAAGAATGTGAAGCCTCACAGCTCGGCTCCAGCTGCATAGAGTTGCATATGAGACCTTCTACACATGCATTAGGCAAAATTGGACATGGGCTCTGGCTCAGCCATGCGAAGAGGTGAAATGTGTGAGCGGTTTAATTAATTAAGAAAGAAAGACTCCTTGTGAAGATACAGCTGAAGTGAGCTCTGTGTAGCTTAAGGGTCTCTTTGTTAAAAGGTCTCAGTATTGATTCAGCAAGCCTATAAATTCACTGTGATTTAAGTGCAGATTCCTTTAAAGAATTAAACGCTGAACTTGTGTGGGGCTAAATTGCTTTAATTAGCCTCCAGAACAAGATAAATGTTACAGCATCTCCACCACACACACACACACACACACACACACACACACACACACACACACACACACACACACACACACACACACA
>JAOVVH010000041.1:3499749-3512391 GCA_028566435.1 Scorpiodoras heckelii
GATCAGGTACTATTTGGGTGGTGGATCATTCTCAGCACTGTAGTGACACTGATGTGGTGATGGTGTGTTAGTGTGTGCTGTATTGGTGTAAGCGGATCAGACACAGCAGTGCTGCTGGAGATTTTGAGACAACAACCTCATATGGAAAGTGCTGACAAGATAGTACAACCAACTGGGGACAGTACAGCAAAATGGGGACCAAATCTGGAATGGGATGTTCAACTGGCATATATGGGTGTGATGATGAGGTGTTCACAAATGTTTTGCCATATACTCTCCCTCTGCTACTACCATGCTATTAAATGCTATTAAATAGTAAAGTTAGTGGTGTCTTCTTGTAGTTAGCTACTCCCCATCACTGCACACCAATGTAACTGCTGCACTTCACACTTCTTCACTGATTTTATGTTCATCATAGAAAAATATCAACAAAAAATGAATAGGAATTCATGACTGTGTTCGGCATTTCTTTTTCAGTAAAGTCATGGTGTTATGTGCTTAGCATTGCATATCCAATTGCATCTCAGGTTTATGGGACACACTTGCACACAGATGCTGGAGTAATGATGACACTTTCCTATCAGCTTTGATGGTTGCAAGGACCTACTTGTTAACATGAAAGTGGATCAATGGCTACTGCTCAAACGAAGTGGCTGGACAGCTGCTCCATCAAAAGAGCATGCACTCAGTTTCTGTTCTAGTGCCAAACATGAATGAGGTCTACATGTCCACAACTCAAATTACCTATCAGACCGGGTGTTTGTGAGTGTGTGCAGGTGTGGGTGGGTGTTGCTGGTATTAGAGATGCTTGAATCACTGCCAGTAATCTTGCTGGTACCGTCTCACTAAGTAATTAAGAAGGTTGACAGACACACACACCCAACTAATAAATAGCTTTCAGTACAAAGGACTCAGAACATGCACAACAAATAAAAGTATCTCAAAGACACAAATGGGGTCATATTCTTTGTGCCTGTGTTACACACACACTAGTTCACATCTAGAGCCAATTAATGCACCGAATCCACCCACCTGCATGTTTTTGCTATGGATGAAGAGTAATATTATAAATAATTAAATATTATAAATCTATTAGTTCATAAATACTAAGTGTTGAATGTGCTGAACCTTTTCTTCAATCTTTTTCTTTATCCTTTATTCCACAGCACAATGGTGAATTGTTTGAGCTGTCAAGCGCATATGGAACGGGAGGATAGACATGAACTGTGCCCAAACAGTGTCCATAAAAACAAGAACATAAAAATGATCAGCATTGACCCCTTTTGCTGTGAAACTCGTAAATTAATTCTGTTACTCCTAAATTAATTCAGCTACCATCAAAAGCCAGAATAATGGAATCAACCAGTGTGCAATTCAAATGTCCTGTGAACTCACTATACACTCATCATCCACTTTATTAGGAACACCTGTACATCATGCAGTTATCTAATCAGCCAATCATGTAGCAGCAGCATAAAGCACAGAATCATCCAGATCCAGGTCAAATGCTTCAGTTAATCTTCCTATCAAACATCAGAATGGGTAAAAACTGTGATCTCTGTGACTTTAACCTTGGCATGGCTGTTGGTGCCAGATGTATTTGAGTATTTCATAAGCTGCTGATCTCCTGGGATTTTCACACACAACAGTCTCTAGAGTTTACACAGAATAGCATGGAAAAAAAAATTCTGTGAGCAGAGGGTCTGCAGGCTGAAACACCTTATTGATCAGAGACCAGAAGAGAATGGCCAGACTGGTCTGAGCTAACAGGAAGTCTATAGTAAATCAAATAAGTAAATAAGTACTATAACTGAAATACAACATTGGTGGGCAGAAAAGCATCTCCCAGACACATCAAACCTTAAAGGGGATGAGCTACAACAGCACAAGACCAATCCGGTTCCACTCCTGTCAAGCAAGAACAAGAATTTCCTGATCCTGAGCACAGGCTCAGGAAAAATGAAGGCCCCAGAGTTAGTTAGAAAAGATACACAATCATCAATTAGATAGCAAAAGAAATGTGAAAAAAACGTTCTGGAAACATATGATGGTTATACAACAAGTAGGATTTGACATCAGTAGTGTTGATGGAGCTATCTGCCAAAAAGGCTAGTTCGAATGTGTATGCCTCAAATACCATTCAATCACTCATTCAATCGCTTATTATCGAGAAATTGCATACAAAACTTTTCTACCTACATACATACATACATACATATATGCATACCTAGATAAATACATACACACATGCATACATACATATATACATGCATATATAAATGCATACATGCATACATATTAGTGCTGTCACGCAATAAATCTTTTTAATCGCGTTACTTGCAGTTCTAATGCACATTGTGATTTGTGTTGTACGTGCAAGTCGGCATCGTAGGGCCATTGAAAATGTTGTCGCTGTTTATCACTGGTCTATTTTAAGAGAAACGACTGTTGAATGTTGCCTCATTATTCACCTGACTTTATTTGATAAAAGTGAAATATTAAAGATGATTGATGTCTTTTCATTTTTTTAATTTAAACTGAACTACACAGTGTGTTGGGAGCGAGGGAACATGGGTATATCACTTGGCCGGAAGTTGTGCTGCTACTACATGATTGTCTGATTCAATTTTACCTCAGAGACCCACCGCTGCAATGGAAGGGAAGGAGTATAGCAACCCAAAAAGAGCTACAACTTCTTCGTTCTCCATTATTCCTTTCAATCTTTAGCAATGTTTATGACAGCTAATGAAGTAGATTAGAGCACTGTAGAAGAGACAACCAAAAATACATTACAAAGTTAAAATACAGTCCATAGACATTTCATCACATTTATTTCAAAAGTGCCTACAGCATACAAAATGAATCTGAACAGTACTGTTTGATTTATCATGCTAAATACAGCCGAGTGCTGTAATGACGGCTTGATCCGGAGGCTGTCCGCGGTTGATGACGTTGCACAGAATCCAAATAGAGTCATTTTAGTGGCCGAGTTCCCTATGAAGAGCCCTTGGGATTCTGTACCCTGTGTAGTGTGGAGGGAGCAGGGATAGAGATTAGGGACACTTGTGATCGGAATGCAGCCTAAAACGAGTAACGTAACGGTCAATTTTGGAATGTTTGTGTTCACTGACGGCGCCGCTGGTTTGTGTAATTTAACTAATTTGTAATCTTCGTTAAAATTTTTAGTGGCGTTAATTTTTTTAATCGTGATTAATTCTTTAACATGTTAATGTGTTCGTTAACGCATTAATTTGACAGCACTAATAATTACATACATTCATAACATGGCACACAGATGGACATCAGTCGGCAAAAAAGGCCAGAAAGTGAGCTTTGAATATGAACATCTAAGTAACATCTCTGTATGATGGTAAGGAAGCTATAGAAGAAAAAAATGTAAGGAAGCTACAGAAGAATAAATGAATATATTTTAGACATTTGACCTTGTTGTGACCTTCAACCTGACTGGATCAATTCCAAAATCTAATCAGTTCATTCACAGGCTCCTATGCTAATTCCATATAAATCCTACATTTAGCCACTCATTCTTGAGATATCGTGGTGGAGACACAAAAATATCAAAGTCTTTGTATGTCCTCCTGAGCATCATCATTAAAAATGCAAAGAATACAGCAACTGAGAAGTAACCAAGATGCAGAGTGTAACTCTCAACTTCAATGCTGTCACCACCATGTTTCACTTTGTAGATGGTGTTCTCAAGGGGATGATGAGTTTTTGGTTTCCACCAAATGTTGTCCTTTGTATTAAGACCAAAATGTTCAGATTTTGTCCCATCAGACCAGGCAACATTTTACCACATATTTGCCAACATCCCTTTCCTCCAAACAAATTTCTTATAGCATACCATTTATCCATAAAGCCCAGTTTTGTGAGTTTCTGGGCTATGGTTGTCTCCGATCTGAGCTGGGGAGCTCCTTCA
Source organism: Scorpiodoras heckelii (assembly GCA_028566435.1). Taxonomy (NCBI): domain Eukaryota; kingdom Metazoa; phylum Chordata; class Actinopteri; order Siluriformes; family Doradidae; genus Scorpiodoras; species Scorpiodoras heckelii. Next base: position 3,503,690 of record JAOVVH010000041.1, read on the forward strand.
GAGTTACTCATGGCTTCTTGGTTGCTTGGAATTAAAAAAAAAATTCAAGTGTCTAATAATATTCTAGCATCAAAATGTGTATCTTATGTGAGTAATCAACAAGTGTTTAGATGATGAGGAACTCCTATCAGCCAACTATGCCATGTCACTAAAGGCAAAGTAAAATTAAATAATCATTGTGTTTATATGTATTATACTGAATATAAATTTCAGAGAAGCAATCATTGCCCAAGAAAAGAATTTAAAGAAGTAATTCATTAAATAAATAAGTAGATAAACAAACACTGTATGCTATGCTACCAGTCTCTTTCTCATTCTTTCTTACATCAGGTAATGTACAAACCAGCAGGACTGGAACTCCTTATTTCGGAAAGCAAAATCCATTCAGCTGCACAGCAGTCAAACACGACACAGCATTCCTTTCATTTTGCACTATTTTTCCCCTCTGTATCTTTTTGGCACTGTCCTGTTTGCTCTTTTTATTGCTTGCTGTCTTTCCTTCTTTTTTATCTACTGATAGTGACGTCCATAGACATGACATAGCCTATATATAGACATGTAGTGATTTATTGGCTTATCCATCTACACATACAGTCTCAGGAAAAGGCACGCACAGTTTTTGTTTGATGTTCAGGACAAGCCTGAGGCTTAACTCAATCTGCAAAGAGACTAACGAATACACTTCTGTCAGGCTGTACCTACAGTTCTTGCATGTTTGTATGGAAGTGCTTTTTGGACTCTTGTTATGACTGACACAGCTAGCACTGGCGGTTATACAGTTTTTATCAAAGTCTTCTTTTTTCTTTTTCTTCTTCCATTTCTTTTTGGTCGACAATATCATATACCTAGACTTTACTAATCCATATGAAATCTGGTATCTGGTAGCCCCATGTCTGATACTTTTTGGGCAATAATTGTTTTCCTGAAAATGATCAACTTTTTATGGCCTCTAAGAGGTGCATTACCCTAGCTCATTAAGACTCATTTGTCTAGTTCAAAAATCTACCAATTCACTAGCCAATATCTTATGATATAAACATTCAAACTTGACAAAATTTCACACCCTGCATCACCACCACATTCTTTAGAAGCAAGCCAAATTTCAATTTTGTACATAGGGGCATTGCAACTGACAAATTTTAATATCTCAAGAACTGCCTAAGCTACAGTTTTGAACTTTTACACCCCACATTCTTTAGACACACTTCAAATTCCATGACATTTCATCTACAGTGGTTGCTGGAATTGACACATTTCAATATCTTAAGAAGCGCTTAAGGTACACTTTTGAAAATGTTTTTCAAAAGTGGCCATAATATTACACATCACGCTACGATATGTCTATTATTTTTTCCATGTTCTAATGGGAAATTTTTTCAGAAGTGTTGTGAAATTTTAATGACATCCCCTGAGATTTTTTTCAGATTTTTCTTTTATTTGACAAAATTCCCCACATGTGAACCATTGGTGTCCTTATTGAAATCTGTGAAGATAATTGGATTCAGGCCATCCAAAGCTTCTTTGATCTCTCTATGCAGCTCTGCAATAATGCTGGTCAGATAACACTGCACACGGAGCATCCGGGTGTAACAGAAAAGACTCATATTTACTATCTCTATTAGAGACTGGGAATTATCATATCTGCTGGATTTTCACAGATGTCTGGCTGACTTGACTCCTCTGAAGTTATTGAGGAACACAGCTCTGCTTATCACGCTGTAATCTTAGACATTGTCAGTGAGATCTTATTTAGTCTCTCTCTCTCTTTCTCTCTGTCTCTTTGTGTGCAGTTGTTTGTTCTTTGGTTCACTTGCTTTAAACATGAATCAATCAGCTAGGCTTTGTTCCACAAAACTCAGAAGTATGCCCTAAATGTATTGCTTCAGCAAGGATTATTAAATCAACAGTTCAAGTTTAAGTGCTTTGAGAAATGGCAGAAGAATCATTCTTATATTGCTCTTAAGATTTTGTCCAAATGTACATTTTAATTTAAACAAAATTTCAATCCTTCTACCTACACAGTAATACATATTTTGAATTACCTACAGTGGTGCTTATAAGTTTGTGAACCCTTTGGAATCTATATTTCTGCATAAATCTGACCTAAAACATCAGATGTTCACAAAAGTCCTAAAGATAAATGAACAGAACCAAATCAAACAAATGAGACAAATACAAAGTATATTAAACTTGGTCATTTATTTATTGAGGAAAATTATCCAATATCACATATCTGTGAGTGGCAAAAGTATGTGAACCTTCGCATTTAGTATCAGGTGTGACTCTCTTGTGCATCAATAACTGCAACTAAACATTTTAATCATTCTTTGGTAGAACGACTTGTGCTGCACGACCCAAGTTCTCTTGAGATTCAGCTCATGGACAGATGCCCTGACATTTTCCTTTAGAATTTGCTTGTATAATAATAATATATTCTGAGTTCGTTGTTCCATCAGTGATGGTAAGCCATCTTGGCACAGGTGCAGCAAAACAGGCCCAAACTATGATAATACCACCACCATGTTTCACAGATGGGATGAGGGTTTTTATGCTAGAATGTAGTGTTTTCCTTTCTACAAACATAACGCTTCTCAATTAAACCAAAAAGTTCTATTTTCGTCTCATCTGTCTACAAAACATCGTTCTGACAGCCTTCTGGCTTGTCCATGTGATCTTTAGCAAACTGCAGACAGGCAGCAATGTTCTTTCTGGAGAACAGCAGCTTTCTCCTTGCAATCCTGCTATGCACACCATTGTTTTTCAGTGTTCAACTGATGGTGGACATTAATATTAGCCAATGTTAGCAAGGCCTTTAGCTGCTTACAAGTCACCTTGGGTTCTTTTATGACCTCGTGGATTATTATATGCCTTGCTCTTGGGGTGATCTTTGTTGGTTGACTGCTCCTGGTGAGGGTAATAATGGTCTTGAATTTCCTCCATTTGAACACAATCTGTCTGACTTTGGATTGGTAGAGTCCAAACTCTTTAGACATGGTTTTTAACCTTTTCCAGTGTGATGAGTATCATCAACTCTTCTGAGGTACTCAGAAATCGCCTTTGTTCATGCCATTATGCACATTATACAAACATGTTGTGAAGATCAGACATTGCTAAATCCCTGTTCTTTAAATAAAACAGGTCGCCCACTCACACCTGATTGTCATCCCTGCTTCTAATTCCACCTTCAAATCATCTCCTAATCATAAAAGTTCACATACTTTGCCACTCACAGATATATGATATTGGACCATTTTCCTCAATAAACAAATGATCAAGTATAATACATTTGTCTCATTTCTTTGATTTGGTTCTCTTTATCTACTTTTATCTACTATGAAGTTTTACGTCAAATTTATGCAGAAATATAGACGATTCCAAAGGGTTCACAAACTTTCAAGCACCACTGCAATCCTAATATTGATTAATACAATAATAATGTTAATTAGTTCTAATCTTAACCAACATGGCAGTCACATTCCTTGATATTTTATTATAGGAATGTTTGAAATAGTTTTCCTAGACTGTATATTGTATAATGGGATCTTGCTAGTGACAGTTTACTAGCTCTTTTATGAGCTACAGTCCCAGGAGACATGTAGGCATTGGATGTGGACGTAGAACGACCTTAGAGATGCCAACTCCAGGCAAAATAACCATCTTTTTTTTGTTTCATAAGAAATTTTATTTAGCTGTGGCCTTGAAAGTTTTTTCAGAAAATATCATTTGTTTGTGATTTATTTTAGAGACATAGGCCATCTTTACTGGTTGTCAGTTTTATAGATAGTCTATAAACACCTTGCATTGTTTACATCTGGGTACTGCCTATGACTGTTTAATTTAACTTTTACTCAGTTAATGTGGTGAAGATGCCCATTTGCCCAAGAGATTTTTGACTAGTAATATCAGTTCCTCCAAAGTCCAAAGATGACCAAAGAGACATTAAAGATGTACACCTTCTTTTTAAAGCTTGATTTAATTCTTATTGGACCTCATATATCAACTGTTTAGTAAACTTGTGTGTAAATGTTTGTGTAAATAAAACTTTTGAAATAAAGGTTTCGGAAATGCTAATTTTCTTTATTCTCACATGAGCATGTTGAACACGCGTAAAGTGCAAAGCACATTCCAGATTTCCATTTAGTGACACCCACAAAAGTCCATAAAAGGTCAAGCACACAGAGGGCTGGAAACACAAAATGATTACTGAACAGTGACAGAAAAGGCAGAAAGGTGGACAGAAAGTGGACTTATTTTGACTCATTTCTATGGCAGAAAAAAACATTTTGTAGTGCAACAGCACCAATTTTGAAAAGATCAAAATTACAGAAAACATGAATTAGGTGTGAATTAAGTAAGATGACAAGAAAATGATGGCACATGAAAAAAAGAGATATATATCTACCCAGGTTATCCTGCATGCCAAGCATTTCATACAAGGAAATTGATACTTAAAAATTGTTTATTGTGTCTCAGCAAATGTGCTTGAAGTGTTACACAGTGTTAGAAGTAGATGCCATGGCAAATGGGAGTGGTTTATAAACCAGCTTTCATCCTCTGAAAAATTCAAACTGGTCTTTACACATCCTTGCTCTCACTAAATCTTTGTCAGCCAATGCATTTGTTTACAGACGAGTGCATCCACTGTTACTGTGGCATTTCTTTTGTAATAATTAAATGACTACTTTTTTAATCTACATACTCATTAATTAATTAATTAATTCATTCATTATCTTCCGCTTTATCCCACTAGTCGGAGTCACGGGGGGCTGGAGCCAATCCCAGCATCATCAGGCAAGGCAGGGTACACCATGGACAGGTCGCCAGTCTATCGCATGGCCAACACACACTCACGCACACATTCACACCTACGGGCAATTTAGAGTGACCGATCAACCTAATATGCATGTCTTTGGACTGTGGGAGGAAACCGGAGTACCCGGAGGAAACCCACACAAGCACGGGGAGAACATGTGGAGCAAACTCCACACAGAACGGCCCAGACCGGGAATCGAACCCCACATGATGATCATATTTCCACAAATATCATTTGAGTTAACTGTATTATATACAAAGCATGCATTTCATTTGTTAAATTTCTTGTTAATTTATTGGGTGGCACAGTGGGTCACACTACCTCCTTACAGCAAAGAAGGTCCCGGGTTCAATTCCTGGGCAAGTCCCCGGGTTCTTTCGGTGTGGAGTTTGCATGTTCTCCCTGTGTGTCTGCATGGGTTTCTTCCAGGACCTCCAGCTTTCTCTCATAGTCCATAGGTAACATGGAGATACAAAATTCCCCCCTCTGGTGACAAGTAAATCAAAGTGAAACACTAACCTCTCCTGTCATGAATGTAATGTCTGTGTAAAACATGAAATTAAACACTCAAATAAAAAAAAAAACAGCAATTTATATCTGCAGTAACGTGTAGAGCTACATCAAAATGTGTGCAGGAAACGGTTTATATGTTGCTTAGTAACAGCCCAGTCCCAGTCCAGTTGTGAAAGTGTTTGTGTTGGTGAAGCCAAATAAATGATTAAATAAACAACAGATCATAACTAGTAAGTGGGGCCTGTAAAACTGTTATACGATAAAAGCAATACCACACTTGAGAGCATGTTGCATATAATCACTGAATGTGTTTACCTTTCGGGATTCAGTCTGCGGTCTCGTGCCTACGACTGAATCATAGCCATGTGAAAATTCATATCACTTCCTCTGTGATTTTGCTTGAGTATAAAGAGACGGAATCTGGGGCTTGGCCAAGATCTGTGATTGAACAAGGAGGTTATTTTCCTCGGGAAGTAAACACAGGAACTGGAAGTAAACATGATACATTGGAATCCATGGCAAAGTTTGAACGGCCAATCAGAAGCCGCTCCCTTCGACATACATCCACAGTGTACCACCCGTATTTCAACATGTCCCACCTTCCTTCCCGAGGAATTGGATTGGGAATTGGCCTCAAATATTTCTGCTCTCCAATTGGCTAATAGTTCATAAGTGTAAAGTACTAGCTAATGATAGATTAAGAGTTCAGGGTTTGTCCATATATGGATGTGGGAAGAAAAATCTTCAAGGTTTTTGTTACTAGTAAGAAAACTCAAACCCGAAGGGGTAAAAATTTTGAACAGTGGAACCACGAGCAGAAAGGGGTCCGGAAACAAGACGCCAGCTGCAGTGAATGGACCTGACAGTATCTCCATATAATGTTCACATCAAACATCAGAATGTACAGAATGGGGGCAGTGTAGCTCAATGGTTAAGACAATGGTCTACTGACCCAAAGGTTGGGAGTTCAAATCCCACCACAGCCCACTGTGGGCCCCTGAACAAGGCCCTTAACCCTCAACTGCTCAGTTGTGTAAATGAGATAAATGTAAGTCGCTCTGGATAAGGGTGCCTGCGAAATGATGTAAATGTAAGAGAAAGTACATGGTACTTGTGTACATGGTGTGTGTGCACCTCTGTCTCTGCAGAGAAGATGCTAAACTTATGTTGAGTGACTGTAACAGTATGGTAATGTCCTGAGAGTAGAGATGTCTCTACTCATCCATATACACACACTGCTCATTTTATTAGGAACACCTGTACACAAACCTCAAGTAGATGGGCTACAGAAGAAAATGACCACTTCTCTCAGGCTCTACTCCTGCCAACAAGAACACAAATGTGAGGCTATCATGGGCAAACACTCACTGAAAATTTTTTTAAATTAACGCTCCAGTTTCAGCTTGTCTGTGCCGATGATAACCTCCGATTTTCATTCTTGGTCTTCTGCTGTTGTAGTCCATCCACCTCAAAATGTGATTGGTTTTGTGTATGCTGAGATGCTTTTCTGCTCACCATGGCTAAGTGTGCTGACTTGAGTTGCTATAGGCTTCCTGTCAGCTCAGACCAGTCTGTTCATTCTCATTAGATCTCTCTCATCACCAAGGGCTTTAGTATGTGTTACGAGCCGCCCAGGGAGTTGGACCCAGTTGCGGCGCACCAGCCCACTAGAGGAAGGCACGTGAGTGGCCTGGGTTCACACGAGTTGATTAAAGCCCCTTTTAAAAGAAAAACTCAAATAAAAAATTTATAAATAACGTGGGTGAAGATGTGTGTTGGAACTTGTGAAAAAGGTCGGCAACAGCTGGACTCGATCCGGCGATGTCTTGCTCTGCAGCCCGTTTCGCATCCCCTCGCCTATCCGAGCATAATGGAGGAAGGGCTGCCAGAGCAGACAATAGACAGGGAATCCCAGAAGAGAATCGGCAGACGCGGGGCGCGGGCTCGTGAAGGGAAGCTTCACAGCGTTTCTTGCTTACCTCTCTCGGGGGCGGGGTAAACGCAGCTCCGGTAGGCGAGGTTGCCGCAGAGGGGCACCCAGGCGACTGACGTAATATCCAGGATTCCCCCGGGAACGCCAGCGAATGTTTCCCTGACATATATACAGACATATGGGTGGAGTCTGAGGTAACATGAGAGAGGCAGAGGACGAACAAACCAGGACATAAACAAAAGAAAGAAACGAAAGAAAGGAAGTCAAAAGCAAAAACGAAACCAAAACAAAACATAAAAAAACTTGGGGCTAGATGGTGCCTGTGTGTTTTTATTAGAATGATCGGGACCCTGTCTGTCCGCACCTCCGTCACAAGTGCGTGACGCCGATCGCCCTGACCGACCAGCTGGAAGTGAGGCACGGAGCCAGACAGGAGGACAGCGTAAATAATCAGGGACCAATGCCACCTATCCCTATGAGACGGGGGAAAGGCGGCAAGAGAATGGCTGGACGGAGGCAGCCCCCGGCACCTGGGTATTGAACCCCGCCCAGGATTGGTCCCTATTCAGGCCGGAGGAGCTGCCTCAGACCTCAGATCCTATGAGTGCACACCTGCCATAACATTCAGGGTGGCGTGCACGTGAGCAGAACTGAGGAGGCTCATTCTCTTAAAGATGGGGATGGTGGTGAGAGGAATTATCACAGTCCCTAACAAAAAGAGGCTAGCCCTGGCAAAATTACCTCCTGCCACCAAGATGGCAGTATCCCGTGTTCTCTCCCTGACCAGAGTGTGCCGAATGGATGAAAAACTAAGGGTGTGACGGTGAGACCTGGTTGAGCCCTGTATTATATAGCAGGCAGACCAGGTGCTCACCATCAACCCTAATAGCCCCTGATTGCCCCTAGGCCTGATGGGAATAGTAGTCCTCAAGAGGCGCCATTACTGGCTCTCTGGGTACACCTAGGGGCAAGCGAAGATATAACCCATCTCCCTCTGGAGAAACAGAGCGAGAGGGCCCGCCTCCTGACGTCAACATGACGTACCAATCGGTTGACGCTCAGGGGGGACAGTTGACTAGGTCCACTCCCCCTTGTGGTCAAAGGGGGAGTCGACCGCCCCCTAACAGTATGTGGAAATCCCAGAAGATCAGCAGTTCTCAATCTGTTGCAAAACAACCATGCCACACTAAAAGCCAGGAAGATCACAGTGTTTTTGCCCATTCTGATGTTTGATGAGAACATTAACTGAAGCTCTTAACTTGTATCTGCAGGATTTTATGTATTGTGAATCTGCCAAATGATTGGCTGATTAGATTCAATTCATTTCAATTTTATTTCTAAAGCGCTTTTAACAATGGACATTATACCAAAGCAGCTTTACAAAGACAAAAATAGAAACATACATTTATAGGTTTTATCCCTTACTGTTATCCCAAATGAGCA
>JAOVVH010000041.1:3556341-3570961 GCA_028566435.1 Scorpiodoras heckelii
TACTACTTATAATAATAATAATAATAATAATAATAATAATAATAATAATAATAATAATAATAATAATAATAATAATATTAAATCCAACAAAATGAACAAAACCATAATGAGTGGCACAGGCCCACTGTGGTTATATTGTCATTTTTCAGTGGAGAGCTGTGACAGAAAAGCAGGTCTAATTCTGGCCATGTAGAGGAGTGAATAAAGCATCGTCTCTGGCTGTCCTCTGGGATTCCGAGAAAAGAGAAGACAATGAATTCAGACTTCACACTCAATCCCTAGCTTTCAAAGCTCCCAATCAGATGATGAAAAACATGTCAGGGGAGGTGACAAGGAATAAAGACAGAGCAATGAAGAGCAAATGAAAAAGGGTGAATTCTGTTATGGTAATTAAAAGATCTGTGACTGTTTGGACAGTATTTCAGGTATATACAGTATGGCACATTTGTGTTTTTTCCCTACTTACTGTTCTCTTTAAGGAAAAGGATTAAACAGTGGAGTGCTGCTAGAGCAGAGATAACACTCCTGTGCTTCCAGCAGGCAGATATAGGAGGAGCATTAAACTGAGAATTCATGTCCTCACTTTAATATAACCTCCAACTGGAGGGGGGTTGCGAGATAACGTGGAGAAAGTGCCTGCTGAGAAAGCTCAGCTATGGAATGGTTTAAAGATTCAGAAGCAGACATTCAGTGAACGGTGACAGGCAAACCAAGCACATGGCTAATGTTCCCATCCTGCTGTTTATGCATGACACACTCAGAGACCAGTGCAATGCAGAGAGACATATAGCATGATATAACAGCAGGGAGGATGATGAAAAGGGCAAATGTATGCATGTGTGGGACTTGGACTGAAATCTGCTACTGAGTTACTTATAAGCTGCATGTGCACATTTCTATGCATATTATTTAAAATGCAAAGTATACTTCAGCCTTCTCCATTTCCTGTACCAGAAAGATCACCACCAGCCTTCATTTAGTAAAACTTACAATTCCAAGCAGTGCTTTATTATTATTATTATTTATTTATTTATTTTTTTTTACAAAAAATTAAACCATTTTGTAGAAACCCAATACAGAGCACAGCAAACTGTGATCTGAATGTGGCTTCTTCGCTTTCTGTCTTTATGTGCAGCTCTAATAGATATCATCCATTTGTATATTTGTGTATCAGTCATTTGGTTGGGCATGAGCCATATTCTTCTGCTCTAATGCAGATTCTACCTTTCTTTCTATATTCATTTATTCATTCATTCATCTATTCATTTATTCATTCATACAGTATTCCTTTCGTCTCGGTCAGTAGATCTGGAGCCTAACCTGGGAATCCTGGGTGGAACACACCCTGAATGGGATGCCATTGCAGGATTACATTAAACCCTCTTGTGCATATGTGCAGATTGTGTAGATAAGGATGCAGATGTGGCTAATTTATTTAATAAAGATTTAACGAAGTTGTAGGATAATCCAGTGACATCCATGACAGTGGAAAGGCTTGGTATCGACTGGTATCAGAACACAAAGCGTAATGAATGGTTGGTGTGTGTGTGTCCTCATACTGTGTTGCTGGGTTCAGGTATGTGACCAGTAATCCGATAAACGTAAATGTGAAAAGAAAAAAAAATATATATATATATAATAATAATAATATAATAATAATCATTCATTATCTTAACCGCTTATTTCTGTCACCAGGGTCATGGGAGAGCCGGTGCCTAGCCGGCGGCATAGGCCGCAAGGCAGGATCAACCCTAGACAGGGCGCCAATTCATTGTAAGGCACACACACAAACACACACTTATACACACACTCACACACTAGGGGCACTTTAGAAACATCAGTTAACCTAATATGCATGTCTTTGGACTGTGGGAGGAAACTGGAGTGCCTGGAAGAAACCCACGCAGATACGGGGAGGACATGCAGACTCCACACAGAAAGGACCCAGACCACTTCACCCAGGGATTGAACCCGGGACCTTCTTGCTGTGAGGCGACAGCGCTACCCACCAAGCCACTGTGCCGCCCATAATAATATAATAAGTGAGATTTAAACAATATAGTGCCTTTCTTACAAACCTATGGTCGCTTTACAAACAAAAACAAACGAGAGGCAACAATAAGCCATACAAAGAATAATCAGGAGTGGTAGAAGGTGAGAGGAAGTACTGATAGAAAACATTTTAAGATGGGTTTAAAATGTCGAGAGAGATGATCAAGAGTGAATAGGTGAAGGAAGGGAGCTCCAGAGAGAGGGGACAGCAACACTACATGACCTGCAACCCATATTGGACAAGCTGAACCTGGGGACAGCAAGAAGACCTGTATCCGAGGAGCTTAATTTGGGAGATGGGATGTAGGATGGAGTAATTCTATGGGCGCAAGTCGATGAAACGCTTTAAAAGTTAGAAGAAGAATTTTATACTGGATGTGTTTAACTCTCTGTAACCAATGTAACTGCTGAAGGATGGGAGTGATGTGCACAAATTTCTTACTGGGTACCAAGACTCTAGCAGCAGCATTTTGTATATGCTGGAGGGCGTGAAGAGAAGTCCCTGTTGGCCGTGTTTGTATGTCCCGTTGCCTTCTGCGTATTGTAGTTGGATGCTGGAAATCTCTTAAAAGGAGTCGGTGGTAAATTCAGCACAGAAGCTATACAGTAGCTAACATCTATCAAGAAGCTAAATTCTGAAAACAAATTGACAGCATCTTTCATCCAACAGACTGAAGAGGAAATAAGAATAAACCACTTAGAATATATGGAAGTAACATCACATAGATAACGTCTAACAAAACAAATTAAATGCCAAATCGATTAGCTTCTCAGATGTGAGGAATTAGATAATATGCACACTATATCCTTGGGATCGTGTGCACCAATGCATGGCCAGAGATTTAAAAAAACAGCGCATTCAGTGATGTGATTAGATAGAAAATCAGATCTGAGTGTTACACAGACACCACAGTGGAGCTGCTGAAATCTGATCTACATAACCAGGGCATGTGAATGTGCTGGGGGGGAGAGAAGACCCCAGGATACAGAGAGAGAGAGAGAGAGAGAGAGAGAGAGAGAGAGAGAGAGAGAGAGAGAGAGAGAGAGAGAGAGAGGATCTCCTATCCTTGCATCAGTTGATCAATGTCCTCTCCATCCTCAAGCCAGCAGTGCGCGGCTTATTTTTAGCCTCTGAGACTCCAACTGACTCACTCTCAAGACGTACATTCTCGCACACACTGCTCTCGCCTAACAAGGAGATGAGAGCACCAACAAACAGCTGAGATTTTAATTAAAACAAGCGCAAAGAGAGAAGCGAGGAAGAAAGCGGCACAGATATGAAACGGCCTATAAAATATAGAAAACCTGCAGAAAGTATGTCGCAGGCACAAGGGCAGGATGGATGCAGAAGGAGAGCTGCTCATTCTGCCTGATTTATATGAGCTTCAGCATCAAGCCTGAGCTGACGCCTTTGCACACTGTCACTCGCTCAAGTCTCACACAAGCGCGGGGACAGAAGGAGGCAGGACTTTGATGTTGGCACAATAATCCCAATTCCTGGAAAGGCAAGAAAAAGAAGAAGAAGAGAGAGTGACAGACCAAGGACAGCTTCTAGAGGCGTGATTGGGAGCCACAGAGAATATTTATGTGTGTGTGTGTGTGTCTCTGTGTGTTCATGTTTCCACTGTATCAGGAAGGATGCATGGACACACACATTCATTAATTAAATAGCTACATCCTCCAGCATACAATAATTTGCCTAAATGACTAGATGGACTGTGAGTGGGATCCAAGCCAGAATAATTATAAATAATTAGGAATATTAGAAGAAAAGCATTTTATTTTTTTTCCGTGTAGGCTCCTAAGAAACAGCTGCAAACGTGCAAACAAGGCCAACTATTATCTATCAGCTGCAGGGTGATTTTCGTGCAAGTTTAGCAAAATATTGTTGCTGTCTTAACACAAATAACAATGTAACAGGCAAATGATGAAATTATGAAAATTGTTGAAATTTATTATGAAAAGAATATAACAAAAAAAAAGCTTTAAGAGCACACATTCACTAATTAAAAAAAGCTAAGAGGACTGGCATTATTTCCAAAAATTAAACTTTTATTGGCCAGATAGGCAGCGATGGGTCATAACATCAACAAGTAACAGTAAACAAGCTCAGTGAACGCTTTGTAGCTGCCAATCACTCAGCAGCTGTTGATCAACTTCCTGCTGTCAGTCACCTGAGTGTGTATTGAGCAACTACACACACTGTTTTTTTAGTCTAGTGCTGCTTTATGGAGTTTCCTGTCAAATAGTATGTAAATGCAATGACGAAACAAGTCCATAGTCAGATCTGTAAACCTGTAACAGACCGTTATGATGCAATTATAACTGAACTTATTAAAGAACTCTTTCATGCAACGTTGACAAGAACAAATCTTGTTCTGCTGTTACAGCACGTGATCATGTGCGGTTTTTAAATCAAGCATACGACTGCGTTTTAATCCACGCGCGAGAAATACGTATCTCCAGAGCACTGAAACAAAACATGCTATGAATGTAAAATATGTTGTAAGAAACATAAAGTACATGTATTAAAAAAAAAAGGATTCTCAAACGGTGCTAGTTATATGTTTACAAAAATTGACTACAGACTTGCAATTCATTAAGAAAAAAACAATTTTGGCACTGCATTTAGTTCTAATTACGTTTGACAGGTAATTACCTCCATACTGCTTGGCCCTTCTGTGACTACAGCTTGTAATACACACACACACACTCACACACACACACACACACACACACTCGTGCACACACACACACACACACACATACACACACACTTTAGATTTGTTATGGAGAGACCAGCAGTGATTCCCAGTGAAATCTCTCCATCTCCATCCGTTACTCCAGCAGTAATCTCTGAAAACTTGATTTTACATAGAAGACACCAGATTGCACCCAAGCTGTATCATTTGTATCAGGAAAATTTAGAGCAAAGTCAAAGACATTAAAAACAAAATCGAATTCATTTCCACTTGTACATAAAGCCTGAAGAGGCAGAGGAGAAGGTTGTACATGTACACATATCGGGATAAAATTGCTGCCTCGCTGGTGCTGTGTCTGTCCAATGGTCGACATGTAGACATGTTTTTTTGTGGGCAAATTAAATTTGGAAATACCATTTTTATACTGGAAAGATAAAAACATGCAAAAAAAGCTTTTTGTCTGTAGTCAAATGATACATATACAACTCTTTCATACTCCTTGTACTTCATCATAGACTACATTAACAAAAAAAAAGAAGGAAAAAAAAAACTATGTACACACCATTTAATTTACAGTGCAGTAAAAAAACATGAAAGAATACCATAGGTTGACTAAGGCAAATGGATATTGAAAAAAACAGTTTTATTTGTACAACACAAAAAAATAACACAAATAATAATAACAATAATAAAAAAAATGAGGAATTTATCCTAACAAAATGTTCTGCTACCAAACGATGATCAGGGTTTCCCTTTTGCAGAGGCTGCATAAGTTAAACGTTTGGTGAAAAAAAAAGGAAGTAGTTAAAAAAAAAGAAACAATGACATGAAACTTGACATCTAATTTCTAGCGAACTGTACAATGCTGTTCTCTCAGTCCCATTTTGTTCTTCGGGGGCGAGGCGTGATGGCGTCTAAGAGCTCCACGCTGTGATGTACAAACAGAAGCGAGTCGAAGCATAACCATATTCTATAAACAGGCTCACAACAGAACAACTCCAAAACTCAAGAGCCAATAAAGCCAATGAATGGAAACCAATCAATCAAAAACAAAAAATGTACAAAAAGGCACATAATATCCCAGTGCTTCTGTACTGTGAGATTCAAGTGTAACTGAGCGTTCGGTTCAGTGTTCTTTGATCATTCCTTCTGCGTTGTTGTTTTTTTTTTTCCCCACCGCAACTTTGGGGCAACAAACTGGCCTGATCCCAGACACGGAGTCCAGATTCCATCACCTCTGGCTTCTGCACAAAGTCTGGAAGGAGCCAGTAGTGTTGCCATGGTGATCTTCCTTCCCCTCCCCCTTTGTTTCATTCTCTCATGGGGGAAATATTCTTTGTTCGGCTTTTACACACTGTCCCGTTTCCCATCTTTTACAAAAAGTGCCACTTTTTTTTTTTTTTTTAATTTTCTATTGAAATTTTTTTCTGTAACACCTGCCCGCTTTAGTCGTCGTTTCCGCCGTACATGTCGGCTAGTTTGCGAAACCGCGGTCCCCATTCGTTGAGGTAGTCGTAGTCCTGCTCGCCTCCAGAGCTGGACGAGTGCAGTGAGCTGAGCGAGCCGGCGGTGGAGCCGCTGCCCTCGTAGTCGAACACCAGCAAAGAGTCGTATGGAGGAGCCGTGGGGTCTGTGTCGGCCGCCTTCAGACCCTGAAGGAAAGAGAAAGAACAGAGATGTAGAGCTTTCCCTAATATGTATTAGGAAACGATCCTCTTACACTGCAACTTTCTAAAATATTCATAGCAGCGTGCCATCCGGAAATATCTCATGTGCTGCACTGAACATATTGCGGGGCACTCGAGTGTTATAGCCTTGAGAGGAAAATGAGAAACGGAAGAAGATGAAGGACAGCTGTGGTCAGAAATGGAGTGTGAACTAGGACGGAAGGAGCAACAGAAAGAATGGAGAGGAGCGAGAAATTGAGAATGGTGAGCAGGAAAGGAGAGGAGAGGAGTAGACGAGAAGAGAAACATAGAAAAGAGTAGAAAAATATGATAGCAGCCATAATAATAATAATAATAATACAATAGGTGTCCTCACACTAAGCCTTGTAATTGCAAAGTGTTACCTATGCCAAGAAGTACAAAAACATTATTGTGTCCTGTGAGACTACTTCTGAAATGTCTATACCGGGTGTTGCCAAAGTGACTATGGGTGCTCCTTTAGTGACATTCTTTCAGCAGTACCCTACACACCCAGCTCATATAACAATCAATAGTGAAAATAGAATATCACTATGCAGGGCTACAAGCACAAGCTAGTCTGTGCAATATTGATTTAATCCTGCACTGTGAGCATGTAGTAATGAAAGAGCAGTAGAGGAATAAGAAAAATATCATAGCTCTAGTCGGCTGATACGTTTCTGCTCAGCTTAAACGTAGAAATTCACTGTTCAAGAGCAGTTGCTTAAGCTCAGATCTGATATTTAATTCATTTCCAGTTTCAAAGATTTTCTCAATCTTCCCTCCTGGGTTCTCAATACAGTTTACTGCTTGAAAGGATCTCTTTCTCTCGCTCCCACTGTGTGTGTGTGTATGTGCGAGTGTGTGTGTATAACATGCTCATCCACAGACCACTGAGGATGATACCGAATACCTAAGCCAGACTAATGTCCATCTAAACTAATAGGATTGAGGTCCAATTAGGCAATCAATCACCATTAGCTCTTATCACTGGTGCCATCTAGCAGTTTATACGGCGAGACAGGACGCATCTGCGCACACAGACCTCGTGGATGAAATCTCCAATGTCTCCAGGGTGCGGGGCAGCAGAGCGAAGTGGGTAGCTGGGCTCCGGGTGCAGCGGGCGTTCGTCCAGCCGGCGGATTCCAACTGGCTTCACCAGGTCGTGCTCCAGAGTGTCGGGCTGCTGCAGCTGACTCAGATCATAATCCTGCACACGTGCGCACAGAAACACACACACAAGATGATGAGGAAAAAACAAGGAAGACAGAGTAACAGCTAGGGTTTAGATCTGAAACTGGGTTCCAGTTTAGAACTGAATCCAAAATGCCAAGAGAGCTGTAAAAAAAGACATTTCGGTTCTGCTTATCATCTCCTAAACGCGGTAACGCTTTATTCTTGCAAACAAAGGCTACAGATCTGCAAGGACATTCACAGCTTTCTGCCAGGACTTGTTTATGTGACTACGTGATCCATCAACCTCCAGCAACAACATGTCCATTTGCTTAGAGAACTAGCATGCATGGATAATGTCACAACAATGTGAAAGGTGAACTGTAAAGTTTATTATAAAGTTTATTTTAGTCTATTTTCTTAAAAGAATAAATAAATTTTTTATCTAAACATTTGACTTTTTTTTTAAACCACCTTAGAATCAAAACAGGGAATCAATAAAAACCGGAATCGAAAGATAATGAAACCTAGTGACAGCTTTCTCAGGTAGATTTTCTATCCTATGAATGCTATGCTACTTCAGAGGCACGTGCACTGTGCTTGTACCTGGTCCTCCTCTCCTCCGCCTTCCTCGTCGTATTTGAGGATGTTGTCTCGCACGTCGTCCTCCGGGTCGATCAGCAGCTGCTTCGCCTGCCGCTCCTTATCTCTCCTCTTCATCCACATCACGAACATCAGCACTAGCACTACGCCGAAAGAGAGAGAGAAAGAGTGCGGATAAGCAAATACAGAGAGGGAAAAAAACGTGATACAAAATGAGTCATGCGCAGCCTTTAGCATTAAGGTAGTCGGAATAGCTCACCCAGCAGGATGATGATGCAGATGAGGATGGCAATGATGGCTCCGGTACCCAAACCGGCGGCCATGATGCGCTCCATGTCCACGCAGTCTCCATGGTGATCGCACTGGCACACCTTCACGCGCAGGTGTGAGGTGTTGGCCATCGGTAGATTTCCAGAGTCTGTGATGATGATCGGGACCTCGTAGATTCCGCTCTGGAGGTGCCCGATTTTCAGGCTTAACTGGACGTAGTCGCCTACATCAAGAAACAGCCACAGTGACAACAGGAGCTTTATTAGTGTATACTTTATATTTGTATAAATTACAAATTTATTAGTGTATTTTTTTATTTACATTACTATGCCACTATGTCTGCTATAACATATGCCTTAAAGTATAACTAAAACTAAAGAATATAATTTGCGTTGCTTTTTTAATTATCTAAATTGATTTAAATTTCATTAAGGGGTGCGGTGAGAAGCGGTGCCTTCACAGTTCCAGGGTCTGGGTTCTACTGTGAGCTCGGGTTATTGCCTGTGTGGAGTTTCATATGATCTACCACTTCCCAAATACATGCTGGTAGGTGGCTTGGCTATGCTACATTGCCCCTGAGTGTGAATCATGGTGCGGATAGGTGTATTCCTTGCTTCTTGCTTCAGGGATAGCCTTAGAAACAAAACCACTGCTACTCTGACCAAGAAGAAGCAGTTATTCTAGATGAATGAACATTTCATTAACATAATCTACCTAAATTTTTTTTATATGCATTTGGGTGACAAGTATTACAAAACATGCTTCAGTTGTCATCAGGAAAAAAACTGGTTTGAAGTTGGTTTAAAATCTATGTTAATGCTACTTCTGAAAAGAGCGGTACGTGATAAGATGGGACTGAGGTGTGTGTCGTACCACTGAGACGTGTGAGTGTCCAGTTGCGGCGGATGTCAGCCGGTCGGTTGGCAAGCTCGAAAGCAAATGGCCCGGCATTGGGGTTCAGATCTCCGTCCACGGCTGTTATATTGATGGCGTTGGGCTCGGGTCTCTCACACACCTCGGTTTCTTGGGGGAAGACGCGTGGCGCGTTATCGTTAATATCCAACAGGTAGATCTGCAGCGTGCCTGTTCCACTTGCAGGAGGAATACCTGCAGATCAGGGTGAAAACAAAAAGAGGCTGTTGATTTGTCAGACCATGAGTGCAAAACTCTTGAACCATTAAGCGACTGTATGAAATATTTATGACGTGTAATCAGAGGATGCATGATATTGTCAATCATAGACAGTAAGACACTGTCCATGAGCTATTCAGCATCTCTTCATCTGAACATTTCCAGCCACTTGGGGAGAGCTGGGAAAGAGAAGAGCACTAAGTGTCAGTCCTCTTTAGATGATCAGGCTGAATGAAGGGAGCCTCGGGAGAGGAAGCGGCGCCGATGGAGTGTTACAATCCTACACCATGAGTGGCCTACTGTGAGTGAGGCACTTGGGGACCACAGGTTAACAGAGTGTTTACAGAGATGGGATCACTCCTTCACAGAGCTACGAGTGTGTTTAAATGTGTGTGAGAGAGTGGTGTTTTTTTCACACTGGGCTGACTCAAGGAGAATACCAATAGCAGTGGAAGTCAAGCAAACATCTGCAGTCTTGCTCACACAAACAAGAGTGTGGGAGTGAGAAAAAGATGGATGCTTTAATTGTTCTGTACAATTTTGTAGTTTTAGGAGTGAAAGTCTGTGAGCTTATTTGTGTGTCTACGGGTATGGGTGTAACTATTTGCTCATAATTGTTCCCCACAGCTCAGATCAATGGAGTTACTCATCCACTGTGTAACCTGTAATGGACTGATGCTGAGTTTCAACCCACACACTGATATACACACGCACATACACTACTCACCATTATCAGAGGCCATAAAGGTGGCGTTGTAGAGGTTGTTTCTGACGTATGGGGATTCGCGGTCGAGTAGGGCGATGGTGGAGATTCGCCCGTTATTTGGGTCGATTTCCAGCCAGTTAGCTGGGTCAAACAGCTTCGAGTACCTATAAAGCAGAAGCACGACAAACAGAGCTAAAACTTCTGATGTGTTCAAATATTACCTAAAAATGACTATTTAATTACAATACAATCTACCGTAAATAGATGATAGTGTGTTTATGTGTACTGATATCATACATTTATTAGGTAGCCCAGTTGTCTAGTTAAAGTCCCAATGTGTTTGCCTAGTCCCTGTTTTTGGTTGCCTGGAAACCTAAGTGGCACGGTTAAAAAGTGGGAGCTGAGATAATGAAAATACCAAATGGTGAGCTTGCAGTGAGGTGCATCACATCACCTTAAAAAACAATACTTTTAGACCTGCCTCCCAAATGAAAAAAAAAAGATATTTAAAAAAAATCAGTTGGGAGTAGGATTTTCTGGTTGAGCTTAGTTGTCTGCCAGGCAATTTGTGCATTCACATGTTTTTGTTGATACTTAATTCGAGACTGTTTTAGATGTTCACTGTGTCTAAGGCACGGGCCACATTATATACGGATATTGTTAAAAAGGTTTTTACCAAAAATTCCCTTCTGCACAAATAGCAGTTATGAAAATATCCATCCAAAAAAAACCCCAAAAACATTTCGCGAGCAGGGCAGCCATTTAGCTGGCGGGTGTAACTGATGTCATAAACAGTAGCACTATGATATGAAAACATGAATAAACTCCACAGGTCAAAGATGGCCGGCTCTGCAAATGTAGTTTAAATACAAAAGGTCTAAGATGCAGATGAGAAATAAACACAAGTGTCCCATTATCCCAGTCTGTGTAATGCAGCTTGCATATCCAGTGTGAATGTATGAATCTGAGTAAAACCCCTTTTACACAAGGCTGCATATTTGAACAACATAAACGTAAAGCCAGAACATTATCACCCGTGGGATTTGAGTGTGGAAACCCTAACAGCAAAAAAAAAACAAAACAAAAAAAACCAAAACAAAACAAAAAAAAAAATCAAAGCATTCAAAGGGTGTGTTTATGCAGGGTAAGCCAAACAGACCTGATGATTTTTGAAATGAAATAAGACGATAATTGTAACTGAATTGTAAATTGAATTGTAATTGAACTGTACGTGGCTTGCCGAGTGGTTTCACTTCCAAGGCAGACGCGCTGTTACCAAAATTTTCAACCCATTTTTTAAATGTGAGACAGCACAGCACCATGACGAGGAATACTGAACTTAATGTGAACTCAGAGTCGCCGTTTTTTAAAAAAAATTTCAACAATAAACGCGTGATGTTGTGCTGACCTCTGTTCCATGTTGACTAAACAGGCATGAACTGACCTGTTGTTTCCCACACCAGTCACTACTCTAATCAAACTAGAGTCTGAGAAATAACTGCGCTTTCAAGTGCACGTCGGGCAGAAGGTTTCTCTGAGATGAAACTCGTTTATCCGACTTGGTCGCATTCATGAGGTTTGTGTGGGAAATTAAAAAAAAACATGGAGGCTTTCAACCTTTTTCTGTTGTGTGGCTAATCATTGTTTTCAATAAATATCTCCATTAGCTGTCGATTGTAGCTTTTCTATGGGTGTTTGTGAACATAAAAATAGCAAAAATAACACGCTTGAAAACGATGTTACTATTAGAATCAATGTACAAATTTTACTTTATTACTTGATATCATACTGTTGATGAACTGTTCGGCCATGTTGGAAATAGCGTTTACTCGGGCAGATCGTACTGCATCAACAATTTCGATGTATCTGACTTAAGCGTCCGACTTCAGATGGTGTTCGTGTGGTGCATCCTCATGGGAAACTAGTTTTTTTTCCGATAAAACCGACACCACATGAAAGAGCAGTAAGCACATGAACGTCGTCAGATCTCTCTGGCTCACCCTGTACTTGCAGTACGGTTCCCGTTGTCCAAACAAGAAAATGATACATTGTTACATGTTTGTTCTGGTTTTCTTAGTGTTCACACTCACAAATTTACCATCAAACCAAAATAAGTAAAAAAAAAAAAAAAGTGACGTATAATGCACGCATGACTTATATTTTGTGAGCCAGTCGTTAGAACAATGCACCACGTACTTATCGGCGTTGTGTATACCTGGTGTTATCTGTACCAACTGGAAACACAGCAGGAGGTGGTAAAATGGATAAAGCAGTCAAAACTTTTTTGCTTTCAATGCACTCTGTTCATTCAAGGCACATTTAGTGTTGCATCATGTAACATCACATCCTGTGTTTGGTTCGTTTATATGTGCCTTTGGTTCATAATTCAAACAAACCTTTCTGGGCAGGCTCGGTCTGCTAATTTGGTGCTCAGCAGAGTTTGAAATGAAGGGTTCACACTTACTCTAACAAAGCGCATTAACCAGAGTTCGTTTTAACCGAACCAAAGCTGAAGTCTGAACACACCCAAAATCTGACCTAAGGTGCACGTGTATAGCTGATGAGAATAAAACTGGTGCGATTCTGAAAAACATACCTTAAAGCATCAGTGGCATCTTCAAAGCTTCATACCTCAAAGCATCTGAGGCTGAGACTGCCTATAAGTGAGCGAGTGCGTGGGTGCATGTTTATGTGGAAAACAGTGCATTTATCTCCATTTGAGACTCTTCTGTGTGTGTCTGTCATGCTGTAGTTATTTACATCATTTTGCTTCAGTAAGTGAATATGCACACGTGTGGAATGTGCGTCTCTACCTGATGCTCTGTTGCATGTGTCTGTCAGGGTCGTGAGCTATAAATGTGGTTAGCATTGACCCTGGAGGAAGTCCTTCGTCCAGTTTGATCTGTTTGGGGTTGGGCTCAAAGTTGGGACTCTCGTTCACGTCGATGATGCGTATGGAAATGGTGGCTGTCGACTGGCGTGTGCGGTGGATCCCTCCCGCTAGTGGCAGTTCGTTCTCTGCTACCACAGTTAACAGATATGAGCGGTTCATCTCATAGTCTACAGGCTGAGAAAACACACACACACACACACACACACACACACACCACAAAAATGTAGTTATGCAGTGGTGAAAAACAGACCGAATGCCATTTAAGGCATTTAATAAAAGAGATGTTAGTATCAATAAACACTCAGGGAGGACTAATAATTAATGAAAAGCTCCTGTGATTAAAACACTTATAAACGTTTACTGCGGATGACGAGGCGGTCGTGGCTGTTGACTGGCTTAGTTTCTATGGGAACTGTTTTCGTGCTGTGCTTGACTGGGCGTGTGTGAAATCACTTTGTGCAATGCCAGACAAATTGTCTCTAACTAACCTTAACTACGGTGACAAGGCCCTCATTGGTGGTGGGGTCAGTAGGGATGGAGAAGCGTCCGGTCGGGTCTCCAGATGTGATGCGATACACTGCGTTCCAGGCTGGCGTGCCCGGCTTGTCTTTATCTGTCACTGTCAGATTAGACACGATCACGTTCACACGGTTCTCAGGCACCTCTCCGTAGAACTAAGGTGAGAATAAACAGTGGGGAGTGGGTGGAGAGACAGAGAGAGAGAGAGAGAGAGAGAGAGAGAGAGAGAGAGAGAGAGAGAGAGAGAGAGAGAGATGCTTGTCGTTAATAGGGAAGTGAATTAAGATGGAAGTACATCAGCGTTCTCATACTGTGCAAACAACTATGCAAACAAATGTTACAAATTTGCTTCACACTAGCATCAATGTTATTAACATGATCATTTGGGTCTATTTTACCTCTCCACAGTGTACACTTATATCTCCTACATGTTGTGTTAAGATTCTGAGGGCAAATGTATTTTACTCTGGACTAAAAAACACTACCAGAACTCTCTTTCCACTAACTGCAACAACTGCCAGTATTAACCCTCTGTATCCCATAGTGGCTGCAGACAAGCCTGTTAGAATTTACTGTAATGGCCGCGTATGGCCACGATGTTTACAGACACATCTGCTGTAGTTTAATCTTCATTAAAGAAATAACGCCTTGCTTATGGATACGTGAACATTCATTCATTCATTATCTTAACCGCTTATTCCTGTCCCCAGGGTCACAGGAGAGCCGGTGCCCAGCCGGCGGAATAGGGCGCAAGGCAGGATCAACCCTAGACAGGGCGCCAATCCATCATAGGGCACACACACTCATAGACTCACTCACACACACACTCACACACACACACACACACACACACACACACACACACACACACACACACACACACACA
>JAOVVH010000041.1:3577500-3589592 GCA_028566435.1 Scorpiodoras heckelii
CACACACACACACACACACACACACACACACACACACACACACACACACACACACGCACACACACACACACACACGTACACACACGTACACACTCTTACTGCAGAGCATTTATCTCTCCTGTCTGTGGACCTAAACATTTACAACATTAATTCTGCTCCCTTTAATGTGGTCATAAATATCACTGACATAAAACCTACAGCATGCTGTATGAGCGTGTGCCTATATGCTGCATGTGTATGTGAGAATGGTGTGAGTGTATGAGTGTATGAGTATGCACGTGTGTATACATGTATATGCATTTGAATACATGTACCTTTTGTTGCAGGAATCTATTAAACAGATTCACTTTACATCACACATTTATTCTGTACAGGTTCTCAAGACCAGACACACTACTAGAGTGGCTGTTTGACTGGAACGGTACAATTGCAGTTAGGTATCTGAGGGCAGCAGAATAAATAAGCCCTCAAGGCACTAAGCGACTATTAAGGTAGGAACAGAGGCACACACAGCATGCTTAACATTGCTTTGGCACTAAATCTGTGTGCAAGGGAATGTATTTACTGTCATCATTACAGGCCCAAATATCCTCATGATTAGAGGAATAACTGATGATTATGACCTTGTATGTACGACTGGCTTGTCTCTTATGAGGCTAAGATTAGTGAGCAGGCATTTCGTTATTAGCCGCAGTAATAAGCCATGTCATGGAAACAGTGACAAACAGACAGATGTTTACATGTGTGCATGATTATATGCACCAATATCTTTGTGATGTCCACATAAGGGTAGGAATATCTGATTGTCTAGACCTCGTAGAGACCTTTGGCTGTTTTTTTTTTTACTTCAAGTGCTGAAAGATTTCATTTTTGTTACTGCGGATAAGATTAGTGTTAATAACTATATCAATGACAGGTCCTCACAAGGATAGTAAGACAAATAAATGTGCGTGTTTGCATACGTGTGTGTGTGTGTGTGTTTCTGTGCATTTATTTCTATTCCGTTTCAATTGTAAGTCCCTCTTGACACCATTTCTCTCTCCCTCTGGTTAAATATTGATGGTAATGGCAGTGCAGTAGTGTGGGCAGAAGAGTGCTGGCAGAAAGGCAGACTCTCTGTCTCTCTCTGTCGCGCTCTCTCTCTGCCTCTGTCTCCAGTCTCTGGCTGGCGGAGATATGACTCGGGTGATGAGCCAGGCCATTACAATTACAAAGAGTTGAACAACATAAATATCAACAGCAACAACATGAAGATCAACACCAGGCTCATATAGCTCCTTCTTTCTCTCTCTCTGCTTCTCTCTATGAACACATACACTGTACTTTTGCTTCCTCTCTCACCTATTATCTCCCCTGTATCTTTCTTCCCCTCTTTCAGTCCATCTTTCCTTACACCCACTTGCTTGTTCTTACTGTTATCTGTTTCTAGCCACCTTCTCTCCTGTCCCAGCTCATTTTCTGACCATCTCTGCCAAACACCCGTCATTAGGCTTGCTCTCTCTCTCTCTCTCTCTCTCTCTCTCTCTCTCTCTCTCTCCCTCCCTCCCTCCACCTCTATCGTTTCCCCATCTCTCTTCTGCCTGTGTGTGTGTGCAGCACCATTCTTCTCACTCTCTGAGCACATGATGGCCCTGAGAGAGTATGTAATGCTGCAGATCTCTAGCTGAGGGAGCAGATCTCCTCTACCATATCCCCCTCCACTGGCTCGACCACAATTTAGCACAGTTAAGACTTAATTAGAGCACCACTCTCAGGGTGCTAGTGCACCGGTAATGCTTTACTGTAGACTGAGTAACGATGAACATGCATTGTGGATGCTGTAAATGAAACACCACAAAACATCAGTATGAATAAGTCTTATTAGCTGTCTAAATTTCCTGGGTGCATTGTATTATATGATACATTTACATATTAATATACTTTACATACTTTATGTTTACATACTTAGCCTGACATATTTTAAGGTAACATTTTATACCTTGGTGGGAACAGGATGGGATGGGAATACAAATGCTGAACACATTTTAGACCTGCATTTAACAAGATACACTAAAATGAACCTACGCAAAATAGATAGCAACACCACCTATGTACGTCATTGGTCGCATCCTCCATTGTGTATATAAAGCAATAGACATCTTTTGAAGCTTCTAGAGCTGCTCCCGCTATGATAATCAAGTTATCATGATCTTTCGATTTTCAACATGGTTTAATAGTTGGAACTTGTGAGATGGGTCATAGCATTTTGGAGGTAGAAGCAAAGTTTGGATTTTCACATATGAGCATTTCAGGGGTGTACCGTGACTACAAGAATTCCAGCAAAACCTCGAACTTATGACAGCAGTGTGGCCGTAAAAAGACTCTGGGTGAACGTGACAAGCGCTGGCTGGCAGGAATCGTTTCACATGATAAGCGTGCAACACTGCCTCAAGTAAGATCAGAATTCAATGCTAGTGCCTTAACAAACATCAGCGTGAGGGCTGTGCAACGTTCCCGCCAAGATCCCATGGGGGACCTACCAAGTATTAACTGGTATACCAGTTTTTCTGGTAATTCAGTGTATTTTAATAAAGACCCAAGGGGTCCACATCATTTCGGAGACTCCTTAAATAAATAAATATTACTTAAAGGTGCATTGGGTGGGATTTAGAGGGCTCTATTAGCAGAAATGTAATATAGTATTCATAATCATGTTTTTATTATTGTATAATAATCTGAAATTACACATATTTTTGTTAGCTTAGAATGAGTCCTTGACAGATGTGAAGGATCGTAGCCATTATTTATTAGAAGAAAATCGAGGGAGCATGAACTCTCATCATCAAAAAAGCGAAAACTTGAAGCTAAATGAAATCGTGATAGGCTAGTGCAGAAAACACAGATAAACTTTTGTGAGGACTTTGCCAGATGGAAATGGTTGGTGATGGACAAATGTTTTCAAAGTGCCTGTTGTCTCCTGGATGGGTAATTCAGCCTACCAGCCTAAATGCAGGTGTCTGATAGCTTTGACAAATATTACAAATAGTTTTCTTAACACTTAGAACCTGACAGATGCACTTTGTGTCCAAATTCAAATCCCTTCATCCTGGTCGCTCATGAACTCTTCGAAGATGAGATGCATGCATATCAGATAAAACAGCCAACGATTCTAGTTGCTTGTCTATGTTTATATTGGTGAGAAAAATTATTTAAACATAGAATCCGACGGGTGCACCCGGCGCCTAATTTCACACTTCTGCTTCTTGATTGATTAAATCCTCATCACTTCATGACGGACAACATATCAAAATGAAGAGCAGAATTTACCACTTCCAATGATACTAGTTTTTTCTGTGTGAGACACTGGCACTGGACAGGGAGGGGGGAGGTGGGAAGTTGCAATTTGAACCCTCACTGCTAGATGCCACTAAAACCTACATACTGCACCTTTAAATCATATAAAAAATAAGACTTTCAATCTTTTAGAAGTTAAAGCAAAATAACAGCAGATGTTTTTCTTATACTTTTACCCAGTAAACAGCCTTTCTTTATAGCTTTGCTTTTTTGCTTATGTCAGTTGGGTGACAAATATCAGCTTACCATATATAAAGTTAATACTAGATAGGAGATTTTAGCTTGAACTAGATGTTTCTCTTTTTTAAGGACAATGGGTTTGAAATTACATGTCATTAACAATAGACTTCTGAGATTAATCCATTTATTATAAAACATTTGAAATGGTTATAAAATATGGTGCTTCAAGGCTTTCTAATGACTGAGAGGGTGCTGAAAATGGCAATGTAAACTTACAGTTACCTGTTTAGGTGTGTCTGGGAGGGCGAATGTGACTCGAGTTAGCCACGCCTCCCCTGTCTCCTTATCTTTTGCACTGATCTCTAAGCTCCACCCCTTCCTGTCTGATACGCGCAGGGTTCGTGCAGCGTACACCGTGCCGTCTTCTCCTACACGAAAATCCGCTGGGTAACCGCTCTCAAATCGCACACTGGAACCTCTGCCGCAGTCCACGAAGCTCACTGAGGACAGAGAAAAGGATGGTGGGTGGGGTGGGGGGGGTGTTCTGTTATGAGCCAGCATATTTTTTCCTCAAGACAACAAGCATCTTAAAAATAGCTACACAAGCATATAGTACAACAAAATGACATCCTCTGTAAACCATGAGGGAATTGTGGCTTCATCTGAGAAGAGAGGACATGGAGCAAGGAAGTGGGGACCTGCATACAGAGACAGGAGGGGTGAAGGAGAGTGAGAGAGAAAGAGAGAGAGAGTGAGAGAGAGCTAGACAGAGGGAGTAGAGAACAAAAGAAGGAAATGATATCTAGTACCCTAACGCTGTCATGCATTATTTATGCTGAGGCTTACACCTGCAGGCGTCCAGGTGTGCTCAGCAAGGGAAGAAGCGACAAAGAAACAGAGGTGACACGAGACAGAGAAAGAAAGTGATGCAAAGAAAGGGTGTAAGGATGGAGCACAACTTGGCTACAACACCAGAGGGAAACGCATTAGAAATACACAAAGAACAAATAAATGGCTGCGTGTTCTCTCATTATGCTGCTATTAAAGGCGAAACAATTACACAGTTAGCGGTGGGAGAGATGGAGTGGGAGTGTGCATCATTTGTTGAATGAGCGTATTGACTCGGCTCTCGCCTTTGCATCTTCTGCTTTCCGAACACTATGCCTCATTATTAGTGCTCATTGGGGGAAGAGGATGAATTAGTGTGCCATGCTGCCATTGGATGTGGAGTGTGATTATTGACCAGTAGCTATTTACATTGATCAGTCTCATCATTCTCTCTACAGAGCACACACCACCACCAGAGTGCTGCTTTTTTTCAAAAGAACGCTGCGGGACGTGGGGCAGAAATGATGCCTACATTTTTCCTTTGTCTTCACACACAAGCATACACATACATTCACACAAACACTGTGCTACAAATGCCATACTTGTTTAAGCCAAAAATAAGGTTGAAGAAAAAGACTTTGACAGGAAAAAAGGATACTTGTGCAACATGTTACAGCATGTCTCTATGTATTACTAGCACAACTAACAAAAACAGCCAATATTCTGTTTTGTGCCAAATAAGCTATTTAATCCTTATCAGGCTAATTATGAGTGATTCTTACAATATGTATTTTGCTAATTGAATTGGTCCTCATTTGTGCTCTTTAAGTCTTACAGATTTTGATTTGCTAACTGACATCAGGACAATGAATAAGAAATATCAGACTGACAGACTGTTTAGCTGTTGATAGATCGGGCCGATCAAGGCATTTTTTTAACTGATCGGAATCAGCTTTACTGAAGCCCAATCCTTTGTTTTACATCAGCGGTCACACAGGATGTGGCTGTAATGTCTGCTGTGTGGAAATACTTTACACTGGAAAGCGAAACAACAGCGAAACAGTGAACTGTGTGAACAATATTATCTAGTTCTTATCTAGACAATATCTAGAAAACAGAAGTATCGGTTTGAGACTCGGTATCGGATCGGGAACAAAATTAATGACTCGAATCGGATCGGGAACAAAAAAAACTTGATTGGGACATCCCTAGCTGTTGACAATAGCTTTTGGTTAGCGTTAACTTAACAGTCCATTTCGTTGGTGTTAATAGTTGTTGGTTAGCATTAGCTCAACAGTCAATTTTGCTCTAGATAATTGTTGTTGGTTAGCATTAGCTCAATGATCTATTGAGCTCCTGATAGCAGTTGGTTAGCATTAATTTATCCCAAAAGAAATTAATAAGCTCAGGCAGAGCAAATGCTTATTGCTTCAACATTTACCTGGACAGCACAATGTAACCATTACTGTGTATAGCTGCTTCTTTGTTACAGCTTTAATTAAAAACAAAAAATCACATGCCCATACACCAAAGACTTTTCTATTTGCATGGAGTTTAATATGGATAGTGGATAGTGGATGTAGTACACCATTTGAAACAAATTTTTTACAGTCACTCAGATTGTGCATAAAAGTTTCTTGTCTTCTTCATCATCCTCTGCTGTTCTTTCCTCTTCGGACTAAACCCGAGCCCTCAGGTAAGCACTATACTGTCTCAATTGTGTGGGTTTTTGTTTTTATGAGCATGTTCACATATGCACATGCTAATTAGTCTGCTAATTAAGAACACATGTTGGAAAGATTCCACTTACCACTCAGATTAATCAACGGTTATTATATGAAGACCTTTAAGGATAATAAACTAGGCTCCAAAAATCAGTTAGCGTAATGTGCCACTCCAAGCAATGAGTGCTCATTAGTGATTATTAGATAAAGATTTGCTGCAGGCGATGAGTGGGGGATTGTGTTTATTGGATTGTGAATATGTGTTCTCTCTCCACGCTACTGGACCAGAATGATTTCGGTAAACTATTATTTGCGCTGGGCTGTCTCTGACAAACAAGAAGACTCCTGTCATGTCCATCGCCTTGGGTGCTGTATTTACACACCGGAGATTCATAAAGCAAATGGGCCTGATGTTCCAAAATATCCACGGCCCCTGGTGGTTCTGTTACGCAGGAAGCATCTAAGAAGTGTGTGTATGTGTGTTGGTCGAGTGCCGGGTTTAATTTGATGGCTGCAACTATTTGGCCTGTAGCTGTATTTCCTCATGCGGTTTTCAGAGAGAGAGGTAGGTGTGTGTGTGTGTGTGTGTGTGAGAGAGAGAGAGAGTGTGTGTGTGTGTGAGAGAGAGAGAGAGAGAGAGAGCTGAGTTCTGCTCCCATAGAGATAACCGTGAGTCACCCTCTGCAGTAAGGTCTATCATCCTGGACTCACAAACACACACACACACACACACACACGTTTGTCTTACTTTAGGTGTGAGGACTTTCTATTGATGTAATTATTGCTGCAGTTAATTAACCCTAACCCTAACCCTAACCTTAAGCGCAGTAATGGAAAGGCAACTGTTTTGGCTCTTTTATTTGTTATTTTTGTTAAAAACTACAACAAAAACACTTTCCTTATAGGGACCAGCAAAATGTCCCCACAAGCTCAAAAATATCAAATATTCCTATCATTGTGGGGACACAAACAAGACACACACACACAGAGAGAGAGAGAGAGAGAGAGAGAGAGAGAGAGAGAGAGAGAGATGGACACACTGCTGTTTATCAGCATGCTGATCCCCCTGCCTGATGAGCAAATGGTCTGAATGAGGTGGAAATAAACAGACAGAATGGAACCGAACTTAATTACATGGTTTAGCTGCTTAATAATGGCAGGTTTTATTTGCACCTGCAGTCAGAATGGGTGACGAGAGAGAGAGAGAGGCGCGTCTTTTCCACTACCAAGGTGTTAATGCAGATATGTAAAAGCAGTGAACCTTTTTAAGAACTAGTTTCCTTTACCAGTTTGCCTTAAGATTGAATTTAGAGTGAAATCATTTAGCATGTACATTATCCTGTACATTGTGTGTATCCTGAATGTACAGGTGTACACTGAAATACCATAAAAACTAGTACTGAAGCCTATGCAAAATACATAGCAATGTCACCTATGCATGTCAGTGATTGCATCTGCCAGTGTGTATATAAAGCATATCTAAATAATAATATAATAATAATAATATTTTATTTATAAGCGCCTTTCAAGATACTCGAATCCATGGAAACGTCTAGAGCTGCTTCTGCTGTGAGAATGGCAAGTGATCACGATTTTGTACCATGACTACAAGAATTCCGGTAAAACCTCGAATTTACAACAGCAGTGTGGCCATAAAAAGACTCTGGGTGAACGTGACCGGTGTCTGGTGGCAAGCATCGTTTCACGTGACAGGCATGCAACACTGCCTCGAGTAACACTGGAATTCAGTGCTGGGGCCTCAACAAACATCAGCATGAGGACTGTGCAACGCTCCCTCCAAGATCTTGTGGGGTACCTACCAAGTATAAACTGCTAGATCAGTTTTTCTGGTACTTCAGTGTATATCTTATAGCATCATACTTGTAATGTTGTAGTGCTCACGTCTGATCTTTTCACTTACTTGGTCTCGTCTCAGAATTGAAAGCATTTCTGCTCGAATTTGCAACTCTGATTAGAGTGACATGGGCTGGACTTGTCATTTTAAAGGGAGATCTTATGACCACTTTTTTCCCCTACCACAGAGAAAATGATAAACTTTTACATTTTTCATACTCTCTAAATAATTATCCTCATTAATAATAATAATAAAAAAACATATATAGATAGATATATAATATAATGATTTAGGCAGAAACTTTTGGTCTTGACATGGACACAGTATGAATGGTCTTATGAATGGCAGCTGCCTTTAAAAATGTTCTTCCTTAGATTTTGATTTTGCTGATTTCACATCTTGTTTATTTTAATGATGGTCTTTAAAATATCATGCTCAAGTGCTAATAAATGTATGTTAGATAACATTTTCTAAACATTGCACTGATTCCAAAGACAAAGACTTTTTGACAAGCTTCTGAGAAAGCCCTACCCCACACGCACGCCTTGCTGCTACTGACGTCACATCTATGCAAATCCTTTCTCTACATAGATGTATGCAGGCAGAATTTGAATGCGATGGTTTATAATATTTGTGTATTGCGTCACATGGTGTAAGTTAATGAGTTTAATATGAACGTGTGATTTGCCTTGCAGCCAGCACTTACAGTCTGTGAATTTACAGAAACTAACGTTCATGAACAAGCATGATTTAAGTACTCAGAAGTGCTGTGGTGGAAAAATTACCAGCTTTTGTGTGGTGGAAAAATGGTGCATATGGTTCTGGATTAGGCTAAAGCACAATGTTGTTGGAAGTGGGTTAAAGGAGGGAAAGACAGAAAATTTGTGTGAAGTGATTGTGTGTGTGTTGTTTTTTTTGTAAAGCTACTTATGATGCAGATTTTGAACTAGAACTGAAATGTTGAGGAGTTGCCACTTGAGTAAACTGTTTACAATCCACAGCTAGGAAAATCACAACTGACAGGAGATTTATGAACACAACTGAGCGACCTTTCTTCAACCAAAGCTCAAACGAGGACACGCACGCACACACACGCACACGCACACACACACACACGAGCGTTGCAGGAAGGGCTGATTGTTAAGTGATTTGATGAGTAGGTTTTCACTGCACTGATGAGAACAGCTGATGAAGAAACACTAAGGCTGCTCATATTAGCATTAAGCGTTAACTCAGTGTGACAATCAGCTCTCGCGTTCTTTATCTCTTCACAGCTTAAAATGCTCCAGCATGCTGCCTCAGGTCACAATATAAAAGATATAAAGCTCTTACAGCTGCACAATTCTATTATATTTGTAAAGCAATTGAAACATAAGCTAGCATCACACTTCCTATTTTAAACGATGCTGTTTTCTGTTCATGAGGCAGAAAAGCAAAGTTGTCTGTTTGCCGTTAAAGCCGATTCAAGTGTAATAGCCCTAAACTAATAACCTGAACTACAACCTGGCAAGATGAAAATGGAAACAAATACGGGAACAGAAAACGGTAATGGCGTACTGTGATCCAGTGATCTAGTTTATTTCTTTAATATGGTTTCTCATACCAACATTATCCCAGCACTGTAACACTACTGTGTCTCAGATCATTAGGCTAACACAGAATGAAAATATGTTATTATGGTGTTTTATGAGTTATATTGAAATCTTGTCACTTTGAACACTTGTTTCATGTAATAACACTTACTCCATTTAGCCCAGTCACATTTTGTTCTGCTATTTAACTGTATGTGTTTCTCAGCACAAGATTGCACCATCTACAGTTTATAATATTATGAAAAGATTCAGGGAGTCAGGGGAAATCTTGGTGTGTAAAGGCCAAGCGTTAAACCTCTGCTGAATTTGTGTGACCATCGAGCCCTTAGGTGGTATTGTTTGAGAAATGGACATAGTCACATGGGCTCAGGGGTACTTTGGAAAATCATTATCACTTAACACAGTCCACTGCTGCATCAAGAAATGCCACCTGAAACCTGTATTATGCAAAGAGGAAGCTATATATTAATTATGTGCAGATACGCCGGTGAGTTCTCTGAGCCCGAAGTCATCTGAGATGGACCTAAAGACAGTGTAAACGTGTTCTGTGGTCAGACGAGTCCACGTTTCAGCTTGTTTTTGGGGAAAACCGGATGTTGGATCCTATGTGCCAAAGATGAAAAAGACCATCTAGACTGTTACCAACAAAAATGCAAAAACCAGCATCTATGCTGGCATGGGGGTGCATCAGTGCCCACGGCATAGGTGATCTGCATATATGTGAAGGTACCATTGATGTGGTTGCTTATACTGGTATTTTGGAAAAAAACAAAATATGCTGCTGTCAAGATGACGTCTTTTCCTATTTACTTCATGTCTGTTTCAGCAGGACAATGCCAGGTCTCATTCTGTATGTGTTACAACAGTGTGGCTTAACAGGCCTGCCTACAGTCCAGATCTTATTGAAAATGTATGGAGCATCATGAAGAGGAGAATCAGACAACAGTGACCACAGACTGTTGAGCAGCTCAAGTCTTGTATACAGCAAGAATGGGCAAAAATTCCACTTACAAAACTGCAACAATTAGTATCTTCAATTCCCAAATGATTAAAAAGTATAATTTAAAAATGCGTAATGAGACCCGGTGGTAAACATGCCTCTGTCCCAACTTTTTTTGAGTGTGTTGCAGGCATCAATTTTTAAATGTGTTTATATTTAACAAATAGAATTAAGTTCATCATTGAAAACACTGAAATTTTTTTTCTTTGTCCTTTTGTCTGTTAAATAAAGCTTCAAGTGAATTAACAAATTACAGATTTGAGTTTGTACTGCATTTTTAGAAAGTGTCCCAACTTTTCTGAAATGAGATTTGCAGATTTGGCTATGGATCGTCTCACTACTGTATACACTTTTAACAATATATGTTTTAAACCTGACTTATAATGTTGGTGATATTATTCCTGCCTCACACCCAGGGACAGGATCTCTATTCTTCACATCCCAGAGCAGGATAAAGGGGTTACTCAAATGAATAAGTGAATAATGAATGCTATTTGTTGGTTTATTGAACTTAGTCTAAGTTCACTATTGCTGCTGCCATTTTTCTATTCAGAGCATGTCGTACTACCTCAGAATCTTGGAAGCAGTGGCCATGTGTTGAACCTTTTCATTTAGAAGAGCCCCTGGAAGTAATTGTTTCAGTAAATGTTCAGTACTTCAGTTTAGAATGACCCTAGAAATGGCTGCTGGGAGCCCTGCACAGACTTCATCGCTTTAAAACGTACCTCTGTAGACTGTGATGAGACAGTTTAGGGCCTCGCTCTACACTACACAGGGCTGACCAGAGCACTGCCTGTCTTTAATGGCTTTTACTTTTTCCAGGCTATGTAAAGGTCAGTTCGCTTTAATGGTCCCCATTCTTCAATCTGTCCCTCAGAGTGCTTGGCAATCTGAATCTGAACTTCACACAACACACGATACACACACACACACACACATGCAAGCACACACACAGAAGTGCTCCCTCCGGTGCACTCTTCAGCTCAATAGTGACGGGAAAGTGGGCATTAAGGTATAAAAGCTAACATCAGAAAACAGCAGGTCATAAAGTGACTCATTATCTCTTTTGAAAAACAGCACAATGTGTAAAGCCCTTAACGAGCTGCTAGTCATTGATTAGTTGCCAAAGTGTTATAGTGTTTAGTAATGGCATCTGCTGATACGACTTTCACATGCTTCTCGGTTAATGGGAATTAGCACGGCCTTTGATCCAAAATGGCAGCTAACAACCATACATATTTATCTACTCAGCTCATAGTGCATTTCAGTGTTCACAACACAAGCAATGCACATACACACACACACACAGAGAGAGAGAGAGAGAGAGAGAGAGAGAGAGAGAGAAAGAGAGAGAGAATAGACATTCCCCCGGTATCGCATCTTTCCCTTGTCTTCCTCTCTCTCACCTCACCCCTCATTTGTGCAGATTTTAATTTAGATCCAAAGAACATGGTGCACATCACACCTGATTAAATTCAAATTGTTAAACGACTCCATTACACGTGCACGCACACACACACACACACACACACACACACACACACACACACACACACACACACACACACACACACACACAC
>JAOVVH010000041.1:3694485-3705059 GCA_028566435.1 Scorpiodoras heckelii
GGGGTCCTGACCATTAGAGAACAGAGTAAAGGGGACTAATAAAGTATGTAGAGAAACAGATGGACTACAGTCTGTAAATGCAGAACTACAAAGTGCAGCTATATGGTAAGTGGAACTGAGAAAATGGCAATGAGTGTAGAGAAAATAGGTGGTCATAAGGTTATGCCTGATTAGTGTATATACAGTATACTAAGCATGTATATATACTGATGGCTGAATGTCTCTGTGTGGAATTTTTATGCTGGATAAAAGGCTAGGAAGGTTGTCCTTGTCCTAAATTTGAACAAAGAGGGGGAAGTCCCACTGGATGAATCCCTGACCCCGCCCTCACCACCTTCCATCGTTCAGTAAGGTATAAAGCCTCTATAACAAACTGAATCAATTCAGTAAGATAAAAACAAGAAGCAAGAAGTAAGAGTTCATAAATAACAAGCAAGAAGACAGGAAGGGTGATTTCATTTTTGACATTCTTATGTCTGCATTGAATCGGAGATCTGAAAGAAAAGAAGCTTCTTGAAGAACCACCGCATCTAAAATTGAACTTGAACCCTAATGCTTCTACAGCTCAATATTACTTGTTGTTTTGTGATCGACTATATGTTCATGCATCCAAAGTGTCATACACCGCTTTGTTAAGTTACCGGCACATTTGTTTTCACATTTTGTCAACAGAGTTTAAAAGTCTTTACTGGTGGCCAACGGTAGGGCAGCTTTCAAAGTCCATCCAGTTGACTGTTTTGTGAAAGCCTAATATTCACCTTCTTTATCTTGGCGGTACAATCTACACAATCTACATACACACATCATTTTATCTAGTAAGATATTATTTTGTTGTTTGAGGAAAAATAAACATTTTAATTTTTTTTCATTTTGCCACTGCTTGTGTGGTATTTTTGCTTCCTGTTGAGATCCCTGACTGGCATTGTGATCTTGTGATCTCAGAGAGTGACTGTATTAAATTAAATTGGTATTTCTTGGTTCCCCAATTCATGATAAGGAAACAAGTTTTGCACCATCTCTTTTGTGTCATTGTAACTAAAAATATTCTACTCCACTTAAAATATAATCGAGTATTATGTACAGTGGCCTCACAGAGGCGCAGTGGGTAGCACTGTTGTCTCACACCAAAAAGGTCCCAGGTTCAGTCTCCAGGTGGATTGGTCTGGGTCCTTTCTGTGTGGAGTCTGCATGTCCTCCGTGTCTGCCTGGGCTTCCTCCGGGTACTAAGTGCCCTTAGTGTGTGTGTGTGTGTGTGTGTGTGTCCTACGATGGATTGGTGCGCTGTCTAGGGCTGGCTAGGCACCGGCTCTCCCGTGACCCTGGAGACAGGAATAAGCGGTTAAGAAGATGAATGAATGATTATGTACAGTAGTGTATCATGCACAATAGAGTATAGCTTGCACACAAATAAAGTAAAGTATGTGCACAGAGAAAAGTGTGTGTACACTTTTGCAATTTGTGGGGACATTAAACTAATTTGTGTTCATGAATAAAATAAAGTATGCACATGGTTTAATAAATTGTGAGCCTGAATTAAAAATAAAAATAAACATGTCCTCTCCAGGGCTCTGTACTTTAGCACTACTAGCTAACTGTAGCTAGCACACCACTGAGGGTTCAGGAAAGTCTTTACCATGTAGCTTAGACATCCATCAACAAAATTTCCTATGTTTGCTGGAATAGTGTTTTTCGATTTGGTGTGATCTGAATCCATTCATCTTAGACTACTATTCCCATACCACAAGAGAGATAAGCCATTAAGCAAATGTTCCAAATCATAGTCACAAAGGAAGATTCCCCGGACTGACTCACAGGTCTTTATACTTAGGTCAAAAAGTAATGCAAGTAATTGTACTTATCAGTGTATGATAATGGGAGTAGAATAAAAAGAACCATATAAATCTCAAGGATGCCTAATGGTTATTTCAGAAGTTGAGCTCATTAATGGACCTTCATTGATTCATTCATTCATTCATTCATCTTCACTTACCTCTTGTCCCTGGTCAGAGTCATGGTAGAAAACTGGGCATGAGGCAGGAACACACTCTGGATGGGATGTCAGTCCATTGCAGGACATCATGTATATATATATATTTACACTGTCATTCACACTTAGGGCCAATTTAGCATAGCCAGTACGCATACTGCCATGTGTTTGGAGATGGGAAGACACATGAAGGCCTGGAGGGAACATCTGCAGATGCCAAAAGAACACATAATACATTTATTGCATTTAGCAGATGCGCTTATCCAGAGCGACTTACAAAAGTGCTTAGTCGTTAACTTGGAATATCCAAAGCTAGGGCTGGTAGACCTGAATTTAAGCTACTTTGAGCTATGATACTGCTAGATTTTAGCCGTATACTACCTAATAAAAATTACAAGTAAAATAAGTCCAAAACCCAAGGAATTCCTAAACTACATAAAAGCAGCGAAGAACAAGACCTAGCCAACACAATAACTGCTGGCTGTAAGTGCAGGAAGAGTTTTGTGTTAGTGCTCATTCAAGTGCTCTCGAAAGAGGTTGGTCTTTAGTTGGCATTTGAAGACAGCAAGCGACTCCACTGTTCGGACACTCAGGGGGAGTTCATTTCACCACCTTGGTGCCAGAACAGAGAAAAGTCTGGATGCTTGCCTGCCATGTGTCCTGGATGATGGTGGGTCAAGCCAAGCCATACTTGTGGCAAGAAGGGCTCTGGGTACACATTGGGCTTTGACCATTGCTATCAGGTAGGGAGGGGCTGGACCATTTTTGGCTTTGTATTCCAGCATCAGGGTTTTATATCTGATGCGAGCTGCTACAGGAAGCCAGAGAAGGATGCACAGCAACGGAGTGACATGGCTGAACTTAGGAAGGTTGAACACAAGTCTGGCTGCAGCATTCTGTATCAGTTCCAGGGGCCTCATGACATGCATAGGAAGGCCAGCCAGGAGGGAGTTGCAGTAGTCTAGTCATCAGATCACAAGAGACTGAACAAGTTCCTTGTCTGGCCTGAGAGAGCTGATCATCTACAACTACTCCAACTCTACCTGCTTCTGAAGACAGCATGATCACCATGTTCTCAAAGGAAATTGAGTGATCATAATGAAGACCTGCAGCTCCCGGGATGTAAAGCAGCTCTGTCTTGTTTGGATTAAGCTTGAGGTGGTGGACTGCCTTCCATGAAGCAATGTCTGATAGACATGCAGACATCTGACCTGAAACCTTAGTATCAGAAGGAGGAAAATTGGCATAACAATGGTAGGAGAAGCAATGTGAAGAGATAACATCTCCCAGTGAGCAAGTGTAGAGTGAAAATAGAAGAGGACCCAGTACTGAGCCTTGTGGGACACAAGTGGAGAGTTTGCATTGAGTGGATGTTGAGCCGTTCCATGTTACCTTGTAAGAGCACACTTCCAGGTAGGACTTAAACAGTTCCATGCAGATCCAGCGATGCCAAAGTTAGAAAGGATGGACAGAAGGATATCATGGTTGATTGTGTCAAAGGCAGCAGAGAGGTCAAGAAGAATCAGGACCAGTGACAACACAGCTGACCTCATGGCATGTAGCTTCTCTGTCACTGCGATGAGTGCAGTTTCAGTGGAATGTGCCAGTTTGAAGCCAGAATGGTTTGGGTCCTGAAGTTGGTTCTGAGAGAGAAAGAGAGACAGCTGATTGTATACAGCACATTCAAGAATTTTTGAGTGGAAAGAGAGAAGGGATACCAGTCTGTAGTTGCTGATGTTGGTGCCATCGAGACTGGGCTTCTTTAGGATGGGCACCACTCTAGCAATCTTGAATGAGGATGGCACAGTTCCTGATGATAAGTTGTTGTTGATGATTGAACTCCACATAGACAGTAAACCTAGCTCAGGGTCAAACTAGGGACCCTGGAGATGTGAGGTGAAAATGCTACCCACTGCACATCTGTGCCATAATGGGCCTAAAGAACAGCAAGACATGGGTACTAGACCTTGGCTAGAAATGTTGGTTATGCAGTTTATCTAGGTGAGGATTGGGATGTAGAAAATTTGAAATACCTCTGAATTTCTTCTGAATAGTGCCCCGGGAGCTAGATTTGTGGACCAGGCTTCAATCTTCCACTGGACCATTTCTCAATGTTAGAGCAGCTAAGAAGCTCTTAAAACAATGGGATCATTTGGAGAATTGAGGACAAATAAGGGTGTTGTTTATTTATCATGAGGTTCTACTTTGAGCTAAAGGGGTTATATCTACTCCTGGACCTCACCCAGCCAGAAGGGCATCCACCAACAGAATTGCAGTAAAATGTTTTTGGAAATATTTATAGCATGAAGTGCCTTTCTTTCCCATCTATGGTCCTTTTAACTTTTACAAGAGTAGGTAGAAAAGGGGGAAAGAGCGGCACGAGAGTATGAAAACAGAAAATGAGTTCTATAAAGACAAATCAAATGGCTGGCCCCAAGTCCAGGTAAAGGGCTTTAGTCATGTTGTTTAATTCAACACTCTCTTTGAAAGGGGTCTCTAAAAAGCATTTTTCCTCAGGGTCTTTTTATTGTTTGTTTTCTTTTGGGAGAGATTGGGTTGTCAGGCGCTTGATGGGTGCTCGGTAGGAACATAATGTAATGCCACAGAGCAGAGGAGAGAAATGCCGCAGACTAACCTGACAGGTAATCTGAGGAAACAAACTCAATATTTCTCCCTCATACAGTTTGTCTGAGTCCTACACTGCACCCCAACCCACAGCACTCAACTGGTCAATATTTCTTATTTTGGGGCAGTTTGTTTCAGTGGGTGTGAGTGCTCAGGTTTAACTGTGTCACTGGGCTACAGAGCCTGCAGTTTTCATATCTGCTATTAGTGTACATCACCCACGGGAAATAGCTACTCAACGACACACTGGCTTCACAGGAACCCTACTGACTTCTCATGCCATAAACCTAACCCTAAACAATGCGTGTGAACAATTCTTTACACAAGGGTCATCCTTGAGTATGCACTTGATTACATAAAGTTCCACTATTTCATTTATAAACATTCAAGAGTGATTTACACTTCATGGTATTCCACTCTTATTTATATGACTAGTAACATAATAATGAATATAAGCAATCCATACACACATTGTTACAGTATTCCCTCAAATGAAATGTTCTGTTTTCAGACTTGTTTGCTTGTCCACAGAACCCAAATAAAAGGAAGTAAAAGGTACTGATATGCTTGATTTCCTATACAGGTAGTAAAATGGAAAATTGATTAAGACTCTTTATAATGGTTCTTCCAAGAATGTTTTTTATTGTCGTTTTTCTTCCCTTGCCAAAGAAAAACAGAAAACAGGCTAGAGAGGGTGTATGTGGTAAATTATTGCTGTGCTTGATGGAAATGCATTAGATTCAAGTGCTGAGGGGAGCAGGGATGATGGCAATAAAGCACATTTCGAGTATTTTTCATTTCCAGGGGAGAGATTGTCTCCCTGGGGGTAGGAACACACACTCACACACACATACTGTGATTATAGGACCAAGGCACTCTTTTATGCCTGTATATTATTAGATAAGCCAGCACGCATGGGTACATGAGGTATGCACCATAGGTACATAAGACGAAAAAATAAATAAATACCAGAATTTGTCCTACCCCTTTGGTTTGTTGCATTTCCAGTGGTATAGTGTGTATGATAATTGATAAAGCTATTGGAAAAGTAATTCGTTCTAAACATATGACAAGCAAAACAGCCGGAAAAAGCAAGGGGATAACAGAAAAAAAGAGAAACCTTAATACAACACCTTGCCATTTTTTAAAAAGAAGTCATTCATAAACCACTGCATACACCCAAATATGCCCAGAGCATCCTGTACCAAGCAGAGTCCAGTTATTAAACAGGTAATCTACTAACATCTCATTCCTTATTATTAACAGAACATAATGCATGTGCAATACGGCTTAAACTCTGAAAACTATCTCAAATAATTTCTCTCATGCCCAACATGCTAACAGTACATCTAGACTGCTAAGCCAAGTAGATGTGTTAGCCTGATAGTTGTGCCATTCAGTTGTGTATCTGATACACATCCAAACATAAGTACAACCATATCACACGTTATGAAATTCTTTGCCACATTGGATCTCAAACACTCTTTCCATCCACACAATAAACCCCCAAAACAACCCCCCACCCCCAAAACAATACTGTTAAGAACTGAAACCAGCTGTAATAATAAAGTGTAAACCTCTGCTATAACCCACCAAGACAGCATTTTCAGTTCACACAAGCAGCCCCAAGTCTGTTTTCCTCTGAATCAGTGTTTATGAGTCCAACCTTTTATCTTTATTTGTCCATTTTGTGCCATTTAAACGAAACATAGCCCTCCACTTCTGGTAGATTCCCTTCATGTGACAGAGATAAAGATATGGATTCACAAGAGAAAAAGAAGTTAAAAAAAAAATTATGTTTGGCAGTGGTTTTCTGTCACAACAGACAAGGACAAGCAGCACTTTCATCATGTCTTACAGATGCGGCAATCCTTCTGCAGCTTCTCATTTATCCTGTAGACTGAGTGGCTTCAGACATGAAAAAGAGGAGTGGCTGTATACTTCTGTTTGTATCCTAATGAGCTTTTGTCTCCGTTTTGCCTCAATGCTTCACATGATTGTGTTAAGGCCGAGATGGATAACAAGGTTGTAATGCCGTTGACATTCTCAGTGTCTCTAAAGGCATCAGACACCAAGTTGTCTTCCTCTTTTACATCAGGTTTCCATAAGACCACTTTAGGAGCACGAACAATTATTTATGAGAAATGGTCATTGCAGAACATATCTTAAGATATATTTTAAATGCAGCTCCAGTGATAGAATGATGCATCAGCCAGAGAGCACTCTGTACCAGCATTGAACCTGCCCTTTATGCTTGAAAGTCATTTTATCATTTGTTGTTGTTTCTAACTGGTTTAAATCTTTTCCCTTGATTTTAAGGTCCCGAATTAAGCCTTTTTTTTCTGCATGGATTGATGTTCTTATTTGTTTGAACAAACCAAATGATTTTGTTATCTAACATTGTATATTTCTTGCCTGAATGGTTCTTTGTGCACTGTTAGAAAAGAGCATGCTAATGGTTGGAATATTTTCTCTATTATTCCGTGACAGGTTGTGCTAATGGGACCAGGGCAGCCTAGCAGTATGGGCTAATGAAACAGACGGCACACATTCATAAACGCAATTCAATAACACAAAGACTGGCAGCGTATGTTATGTTTCTACCTATTACAACACTACAGGATATGGTAATGAAACACTGATTAAATGTCTGAGGCAGCAGTGGTTAAACGAATAACTCTGAGCCAGGTAGCTTGTGACCACTATACAGCAGATGTTCATGAAGTACAGTTCATTGGAGGAAATACGCAGGCTGTCTTATCCGTCTTTTCTCTGCAGGTCGTTTATACATACACAGTAGGATGCTGACAGGCTGCACACATTTTTAAGTACATCATTTAGTTATGTTCAATAAATGCACAAGGTCAGAGGCCAGCCATTGCCGTGCTGCACTGACTGATGGCTCAATGTGATCCTCAAGGGGAAAACACGCACAGACGAGAAACACATTAGAACCAGAAGATGCTTGTGTTTCTGATTACATAATAGTATGATATTGAATAACTGTCTACATATAAAATGGTTCTGACTTATATAGGGCAAACATTTGACACAGGACAGAAAGGGCAGGAAAAAGGAATGGCACGGGGGAGGCACAGACTGCAAAACAATTTGAGGCTTATGTTTTAAATTCATGTAAATATGTATTTCAGTTAGGCAAAGATTTTTGCTTATCTGTCAACTCTGGTGCACCTCTGCTCCATCCCCCAAGCTCTCTGTGTCAAACTCCCAGACCAGCTTTTCTTTTAACAAATTCCTCCAAGCTGCAATGTGTTAGGTTTATTATAAATAATAAATAATAATAATATTGGGATAACAGTAAGGGATAAAACATATAAATATATGTTTTGATTTTGTGTCTTTGTAAAGCTGCTTTGGGACAATGTCCATTGTTAAAAGCGTTTTAGAAATAAAATTGAATTGAATTGAATTGAATAAATATAGTCTGAATCATTTAAGGGCTCAAGAAGACGACATGTGAAGAAAGAAAA
This sequence comes from Scorpiodoras heckelii, assembly GCA_028566435.1. Taxonomy (NCBI): domain Eukaryota; kingdom Metazoa; phylum Chordata; class Actinopteri; order Siluriformes; family Doradidae; genus Scorpiodoras; species Scorpiodoras heckelii. Next base: position 3,702,589 of record JAOVVH010000041.1, read on the forward strand.
GGAAGAAAATGTCTGGTCAGCCCAAATACTGTATATGGACATACAATGCCTTGTGTAAGTATTCCTTCCCTTTGTATTTGTGTTAAATCTTTGAATATTTGTAGTGTTACTGCCTGGAATTGAAACGGACCCAATCCTATACCTCACCATTTATACGGTGGGGTCCAAATGTCTGACACCACATTGAAAATCTGGGATTTTTTTTTAGAACCCTGAAAGTTTTACAATTCTGAAAAAAAAGGGAAATTTCTTGGTCACTATGTGCCAGCTTGAGTTCACACTGTTGTTGAAGCAAAAAGGGGACATGCCAAATATTTAAACAAAAATTGAAAGTCAGGTATTTCTTTCTACGAGTCTACTTTTCACTCAAGTTACTGCTAATAATATCATTTGAAATGAAAACCTTTATGTGAAATTAAAAAAGAACAGAAACATTTTCATTCAGGTCTTTGTACAGGGTGAGCCAGAGAGATCTGACGAGTTTCATGTGCTTATTTCTCAGGCGCTAGTTTGATTAGAGTAGTGACTGGTAGGGGAAACAGTAGCTCGGTTGATGCACAACATCGCATGTTCATTGTTGAAACGTGTTTTTTTTAAAATAGCGACTCTGTGATTGCTAGTCAACAGCTATTTCACATTATGTTCAATATTCCTCATCATGGTGCTTTGCCCTCTTGGAACACAATTAAAAAATAGGTTGAAAATTTTTGTAACAACTCTTCTGCCTTGAAAATGATACCTTGCCACGCCACGTACATTTCGAACGGCAGAAAATGTTGAAAGAGTGTGTGCATCTGTAATAAGGAGTCTGCATAGTTCAGCTAGGAAACATTCGCTTTCTTTAGGAATTTCCAACACCAGCGTTTGGTGAATATTGCAAATAAAAATTGCATTAAAAGGTTAGTGTATTGGTTGTATTTTCAAATACAATTTATGATTAATCATCATGTTATTTCATTTCAGAAATCGTCAGGTCTCTCTGGCTCACCCTGTATCATCTTGAGAAAAGAAATTGGCCTGTAATGGCTGAATAGAGAGTAATCTCTTGACCTATATTTACAAGTCGAATATCGAGACCAAATGACATTCTCATGGGGTCCCAAACAATATTACTTCTGCTGCATGTCCCATTCCAGTTAAGAAAACTGTCCACTGCATTTCTTTAATTGTTCCCTGAGGAATGCAGTTCGGGCCAGCACAGCTCCACCAGTGCGGCTGCAATAGTATCTCATTAAGCTTTGTTAGGCTGTTATTATACTGTCATTACACTGCAATTAGGCTGTCATTAAAACACACACATGCACATGAAGAGAGACAGAAAGAGAGAGAAATAGACAGTGACAGAATGAGAGAGAGAGAGCTATCATTTCTTTTGCCAAACTCTCTTTCTCGTTTTAATTCTTGCACACACAGACATGCAGGTGTGTGTGTGGGGGGGGGGGGGTAGGTGCCCTTCTGCTTCTCCCCTCGATGGCCTTGTTGCCTGGTTTTGCATGGCAGATTTTGTGTTTGTTTGATTGATTTTTGTTGGGTGCATTTTTTTGCCTCTGTCTGGCTTTTATCAAGGAGAATTATAATAATATTAATATTTAAAAAAATTCATCCATAAGCTAAAGGGTAAAGTTGCCCATAGCCATGGGTTTGTTATGTTATCTGATTGTGTGTCCCACCCCTCTTTGATTGAAAGGCCCATTAGCCAAAAGAAATTAAGCACATGACAAACACCTAAGCGTACACATGAATTTGAAGAAGCAGCAGTCAGTGACACGGGCAAACAGGAAGGTAAGTAATTTCTTGTTTACCATAACTGCCATCATAAATTACAATCTGAACCTGTTATAATATGACAACACGTGAGCTATTTGTGCACTTCATACAGACGGCTACTCCATGACACTGAGAGATGGTGAGTTTAATTTGTGTTTCAAAGCAGTCTCACATCTCACTTCTCACATCTCACCTGTTTGCTTGTTGTCATGTATATATTTATGTTCAGCGTTACACTTTATTGGGAAATTGTGCAGTAGCATAGTAGCCAGTCAGCAATATAGCAGGTCTGATTCTGAAAGTCACATTTTAGGCTAGTTAATTCTCTGGCCATTTTTCCAGTTCCATGTTATTGTTGTTGCAATATCTGTCAGCTGTTTTAGTCCATATCATTATAAGATAGTCCACATCATAATCATTATAAGAAAGAGCTCTAGCTTGTTAATGTAAGAAAGCTCCATTAATATATGGAGAGGAATTGATGCCAAATTAAAAAGCAATTGCTGCAGTGCCAAAACATGAAATGCAATGCACACAATGCATTGCTTTTCCATTATGGCATGCAGAATACGTGCCAAAATGAAAAACAAAACCTCTATTACATTGTTTTTCACATCACTTGACCTGTTTAATGAAAAACAATACATGATGATTTACATTTTCAAAATGACATGCTGAATTCATGTCACAATTAAATACAAAAC
>JAOVVH010000041.1:3735009-3745380 GCA_028566435.1 Scorpiodoras heckelii
TGTGTGTGTGTGTGTGTGTGTGTGTGTGTGTGTGTGTGTGTGTGTGTGTGTGTGTGTGTGTGTGTGTGTGTGTCCAACATGCCAAACTGAGAAGGCTTCTGATTTTCTTCCCGACACCAATTTATATCTCACTATTCTTCTGAGTTAGAACCAGTCATGACATGCTTAAAGAAAAGTGATTCACCATTTGGTGATGGCTGCTTTGGACCCCATACAGGCCACTGAGTAGTGGTTCTGAAATGAATGATGAAATGAACACATTTTTTCTTCCTTAAAAGCTCTAGTGTCCATCACATATTCTTTTTACATATGGAACAAGTACTTGGCTTCACTAACACGGCCATACGTGTTCAACTCTAGTTAAGAACCAGACTACTATCCAATTCTGCCTTTATCTCTGTCATCACTCTTTCTCTTCTCTCAAACTCCATGATCTCTTGAGAGATTCATTTGACAGATATTCTTTCAGCCTGTGGTCTGCAGTCAGCATTGGTACATGTGTGCATTCAGCTGTGCATAAACGCATGTCCAATACACCACAATGAGAAGACTTGGGATTTACTGATCCCTGTTCAGACCTCACTATTTTTCCTAGGTAAACTAGCCTTGTCATGCATGAAAGAATATGACTAGATTTTTTTTTTCAATTCTGCACTGTCCCTGGTCAGACCAGAACACATGACTAACATTTATTGTTGAAAAAAAATATTAATAATAAATAAATAAATAAATAAATAAATGTATCAGCAAGCTAATCTCATCAGTTATCTGTTCTTTTGTGGTGCTGGTGTTAATGAGATGGAGGCATACAGTAACACAGAGGAAGGTATTGTGCAGAAGAATGATAACAGTGAGTGTTTAATCTCAGCCGAGGGACTGCACCCATGAGGTCACACCTAATCAAATCCATAAACACCATTACTGTTTCTGAGCAAGGTGGAATGAGAGTGAGGTAGAAAGAGTGAGCAAGTGAGAGAGAGAAAAAGAGAGAGAGAGAGAGAGAGAGAGAGAGAGAGAGAGTGAGTGAGTGAGTGAGTGAGTGAGTGAGTGAGTGAGTGAGTGAGTGAGTGAGAAAGAGAGATGAATAAGAAGAAGACGCCAGAGGTCTAGGTCCCTCATTATTAAAAAGAAAAACTTACTTTCTCTCTCTCTCTCTCTCTCTCTCACACACACACACACACACACACACACACACGCACACACACACAAAGGCACAGTCTTGCTGTTAATGGTACAAGTGTGACCTACAGTGACACAAATGAAATCAGCCATACAGAAATAGGGAATTAATTACTCTGATTAAATTAGTCATAAGGATGTTGAACTCCTCACGGAGTGTTTGTTAGGGAAGTGAAAGTAAAGGAATGAGAGATCTTAGTAACCTGACTAATATACTACCAGGAGCACTCTGCCCTTGCACAAACATTGTTAAACTTTAACACCCAACACTGCAACTGCCAGAATGTAGATCAGCAGAACTTTTATTATAGCAGATCCACTGGTGTTTAGGAGTTGATTCCAAAAATGACTCTGATACTTTGATTTCAGGCACTGAGAAATGGAAGTCAGCAGATGATGTAGAATAAGAAACAGTGATACTGTCCATTGTTGGTCTTTGACAAATGGTACCTTCCCTGCCACAAACATAAGTAGACTGAGAGCAGAATAAGATGTAAAATTTGTATAAGAAATTAAGGCTACTTAAATGAAGGAGCTGATGGAGGAGACTTGAGTATGGGTTTCCCAGATGACATAGGTTGTGTACGCTTTCAGCTTCCTATTCTGTGCATGCTGGCATAAGCTGTTGTTTCTTGTTTTGCATGCCATATACTGTAGGTAACTCCATGATGGAATGAATTCTATAATAGACAACTGTGCAAGTGCACTCTCTCTGTATTTTAACTTTACTGTTACTGGCTAGCTGAGGATCATGGAAAGCACAGATTTTGGTTTCAGTGGAAATAGCTGTGAACAGAGGCATGGCATGTGTAGCAGGCCTAAGTTAACACCGAGTTGTTGTTATTACCATTGTATTGGTGGTCATATTCTGCACTTTAATCCACTAACCTGAAACAATTCTACATCCGTCAGCCTCTATTTCTTGAGAACATAGAGGTTCATGTGTGAGTGTGTGTGCGCGTGTGTGTGATAGAGACCAAGAGCAAGAAAAGTGTCCTACATGTCACATTCAGTTCAGATAGAGACACCTCTGACCCGTCAGAAAGAGATCAATATTGCAAGTGTGAACATCATTAGATGGGCAAGATGGGGCCAGGCTGGCATGTTGGGTAATTAAGATGTCAAGGACAGGGCTCATATCAGATAGCAGATGAGCCCAGTTAAAGAAGAATTGAGATTTGGCTTCAGAGTCATGAACTTTTTGTTTTTGTATTGGATGTGAGAGAAATTTACCTAAAAGGAGTTCAGATTTTCATTTCTGTTTCTGTTATTGCTAAAGGATCAGAAACACAGGGCTTCTCTTTGTTTATTATGCCAGATACAGAATCTGATATAGAGAGGCAGTTTGACTGAAGGGCTTTAATGTGAGATTTGTATCTGCAATGGTACTTTGAGCTCTATCTTTTAGTTTCTTGCTAAAAGCTTTTGAACACATAGATCTCCCTTTCTTATGTTTTTCATTACCCTCCTCTTTCTTTCTCTCTCTCATTCCTTGTTTGTCTTTGCAGGTAGTCGGATTGTACTCACGTCACAGAGAGGTTTACAATGATGTGGGAATGAAGAGTGAAAGGAGTACTTGGGCTATGAGCATGTAGCTGTGTTTCACAAAGGCCACTAAATGAGAAAACATTGTGCAAGGCTAATCAATTATAAACACAAGCTCGCCCGAGTGGCCAAGCATAACGGCCAAATCAGCAACCACGCATTTAATTTATCTCCTTGAGTCTTTTCATTGTACCCAGAAGGCCATGGGGCACCCAGCCATCTACATCCAGCCAGAGAAAAGGGCATAAATCTCCTAGAGCCACAGGTAACAATGTGTCTGTGTGTGTGTAGCTGAGCATGACTATTTCATTACAACATCACTATTCTTTTTTTATTGTTAATGGAAGCAATTTTCCTTCAACTGATAAAAGTTTTCCACCATAAGAGACGCATTTTTTAAAACTCAGGGCAAAAGAAGGGGGAGAGGAGGCAGAGAGAGTGAGAGTAAGACACAGAGAGAAAGGGAGTGTGTGTGTGTTTGTGTGTGTGTGTGTGTGTGTGTGTGAGAGAGAGAGACAGACAGACAGAGAGAGAGAGAGAGAGAGAGAGAGAGAGAGAGAGAGAGAGAGAGAGAGAGATGTGATACATGGAAACTGTAAAGTGAATGTGTTTGTGTGTATGAATGCATGATTCATCATTCAAAATGACTGACATTGATAGCTTTCCCTCTCCACCCTGCTTAGGCAGCAGTAATCCTCCACTCACACCCTGCAGTTTTGAAGCATGGCTGCAATGACAAATGGACATTTACACCCGCATACAACTGAAAAAAAGGAGGAGAAATATTAACACCTGCACAGAATTGCCAAGAAGTAAACAAAATAGCAATGCCGACAATTTCAATATCATGCTGGTGTGTGTGTATGTGTTTGTAAAATCTAGAGTATAGGAGGACACACAGACAGTCTTAGTAGTAAGGCAGTATGTGGATCTACATATATGTGGTTGTGCATGATCACAGGAGATCCGATACATCAAGTACCCATGAAAGCAAATAATAAAACTCATTTCTTTTTGTTTATTGATGTTAGGGCTATAGTTAGGTACAGGCACTGTATTTTTTATCTGTAGATAATTGTGCTAGAACAATTTATTAACAATTTATTAGAAATGACGGCCTCTATAAAAGCAGCACCTTTGATAGTCTGGTGTTCTGGAACAATCAGGTGTGTGTCAACATCATAGCAAGAAGAAAAAACATCAGCTATCACCTCAGAAAAGCAATGGTTGCTACTCTTTAATCTGGAAAGGGTTATAAGGCTATCTCCAAATAATTTGTAATTCACCATTTTACAGTTAGAAGGATTGTTTACAAATAGAGAGCCTTCAAGACAGTTGCCAATCTTCCCAGGAGTGGGCATTCCAGCCAATTCCAGTCCAAGATTAACGATTTAATGCTCAGAGATAGAAATAAAACCCAGGAGCTACATCATGTGACCTACAGGCCTCTGTAAGCACATAAAATATTTTTATTGACCAGGGTGACCAGGAAAAAGCCCTTTCTCTGCAAAAGGAATGTGGAGCATAAACATTGCATCTGAACAAACCACAAAAGTTTTGGAACAATATCCTTTGGTGCTCAGAACTTCACATCCCAGAACCCGTAGTGCCCATGCAAGGTGACCACACCCAGACCGCACAGAGTCTTTTGTTACTACCTGTTCCCTATCACGTGAGTTCAAGTGTGTTTCGTTTAATTGCTTTCACCTGTTTTCCATCTAGTCATTTGTTCTGATATGTATTAAAGTTCCTTTGCTTCTCCAGCTCATTGCAAAGTATCATACCACACTGTGTTACCAAGCCACTGTTTCATGTACTGTTGCCACAATCTGTTAGGTCTAAGCCTGCTCATCTGTTCTTTGTTTTTGCCTAGTCCAGTTTGCCAAGTTTGTAGTCAACTCCTGACCATTGCCTGCTTTGACTTTAATTTCTGCCTTGTGTTTTGGAATTGATTTTCACAAAATTGGTGTTATACTTTTCACAGGAGGCTGAATAGTCTGATATGAACCCACATCCCAGGATACCCTAATTGATCTAACCTTTCCTCTAGATGATCTGCTCAGAAATTGACCCACAGCCATGCCAGTTATTTAGTCCATAGACCCCAGGAAACTTTGGAAAGAGCCTGACAGCGGAAGTACAGGCTCTGCTTCTACAGCGGTGCTTCAACCTAACTCTCTGCGCAATGCACCGAGCACAAGAGCCACACTCCGACAGAGGAAGGGATGACTACCTGTGCCCAGGTAACCCTGATGAGAACTTCTCAGCTCTTTCCGGAAGAAGAATTTGTATTGAAGGTTCAGATCAGGCACTCAGGAGATGTGCTGTCCCTTCCAGTCCTAATTGACGCTTGAGCTGCCGGGAACTGCCTAGATGCCCAGACCGCCAAGGACACCTTAAAATTTGTGTACTATACTGAACTTTTACAACTTCTACCATTATAACCAACGTACACTGCAGTTACTTGGGGAACAATGGGCAAGTGAAAAGATCTAAGCCACTTTGACAAGGACCAAATTGTGAAGGCTAGATGACTGGGCCAGAGCAGTTCCAAAACAATAGGTCTTTTGGGATGTTCCCTGTGTGCAGTGGTTAGTGCCTACCAAAAGGGGTCCAACTGGTGAACCTTCGATAGGGTCATAGGTGCCCAGGGCTAACTGATGTGCATGGGGAGCGAAGGCTAGCCCATCTGGTTCAACTGAAGAGCTACTCTAGCACTGAAAAAACTAATGCTGGCTAGGACAGAAAGGTATCAGAACACACAGAGGATCACAGTGCTGTGTATGTAGCTGCAGAACTGCAGACCAGTCAGAGTGCTCATGCTGACACCTGTCCACCACCATAAGCAAATGCAATGAGCATATAAGCATCAGAATTGGACCATGGAGCAATGGAAGTAGGTGGCCTGGTCTGAAGAATCATATTTTCTTTTACATCAGGTGCAAGGGTGGGTGATCATGTGTGTCACCTACCTGGGGAAGAGCTGGCACCAGGGTGCACTATGAGAAGAAGGCAAGCAAGTGGGAGCATTGTGATGATCTGGGCAATGTTCTGCTGGGAGGAACATGATAAAGTGTTCAAGGCATTCACTTGGTCTTCAAATTCCCCAGATTTGGCATCTGTTGGATGTGCTGTACAAACAAGTCTAATCCACAGAGGCCCCACATCACAAATTACATGCCTTAAAAGATCTGCTGCAAATGACTTGGTGCCAGATACCACAGCACACCATCACAGGTCTTGTGGAGCCTGTGCCTTGACAGGTTAGAGCTGTTTTGGAGACACAAGGGGGACCTACACAATATTACACAAGTGGTTTTAATGTTATGGTTGATATATATTCCATTGTATATATCTGGCTTTGTCTCTGACTGAGTAAGAACACAGACAACTTATTCCAGAGAAAGTGATTAACATTCAGCCACTCTAGTAAATCATATGGTCTGAGAGACAGAGAAGGAAATAAGGAAAGATAGAGAAGGAGAGAAAGGCCTGAAAATGAGAAGAACTGCTTAAATGAGGTTAAGACACCATCAGGCCCTATTTACACGACATTATGCAGACCTACGGATGTCTGTCAATGAGCCTATTCACTAAACAAGCCCTGCAATTAGCCATCAACACAACCTCCGCACACACAGCCTGTCACATTTCATTACAGCCCTCATCTGGAACAAAAGCACTAGCTGACACATTCATCATGCTGCATCTGTGTGTGTGTGTGTGTGTGTGTGTGTGTGTGTGTATTTATTGGTGCATATGCCTCTTATTAATTGTGAATGTGACATTTGACAGACTCACACAGGAGCCACAATGGTCGCTCAACTTTGAAACATTCTTTGCTAAAAATGTACAGAAATTCATGCCAAACAATTACCATTTCAGAGTCACTAGTGATACATATACTAGTATTATTAGCATTATATCATGACATAATTTAATTTCCTGGTGCAGTTTTGAAATAGGAAATATACTCTACTTTTAACATTTGACAGTTTTTAACAGATTTCAAATTAATATGGATTTTACATGAGTTACTAACATCATGCCCTAACGTAATTTAAGTTGTATCATGAGTTTGTTCATAAGAAATTCAACTTTATTAAATTATATTTTTTGTTGTAGTTTTCAACCTTCTTTTTTAATATTAAGTATTTTCATGACTTTTTAAAATTTTATTAAGTTTTCCCCATCATTCTGTTCTCACTACATGATAATGACAAAGTGAAAAGTGAATGTTAGAAATTTTGCAAATTTATTGAAAAGGAAAAACAACAATATTGCATTGAAATAAGTATTCAGACCCTTTACTCAGTACTTAGTTGAAGCACCTTTGGAAGTTATTACAGCCTCCAGTCTTCTTGGGTATGATGCCACAACGTTGCACACCTGGATTTGGGGATTTTATGCCATTCTTCTCTGCAGATCCTCTCAAGCGATATTTGATTAGGTTCAATTCAGGGCTTTGGCTGGACCACTCAAGGACATTCACAGAGTTACATTTACAGTTACATTTATGGCATTTAGCAGATGCTCTTATCAAGAGCATCTTATAAGAGTGCTTAGTTGATAACTTGGAATATCTGAAGCTAGTGCTGGTAGACCTGAATTCAATCTACTTTTGAGCTATGACACAGCTATAGTTTAGCCGTATACTACCTAATAAAAATTACATGTAAAACAAGTCCAAAACAAGGAATTCCTAAACTACATAAAACCAGTCAAGAACAAGACATATGTGGGTGTGTAGCGAACGAGGAGTTAAAGGGAGTGTGGGAGATCACGTGAGAAAGCCGAGACAGAGCTGAGACGCACAGCCCGAGAGCGTATGCCTCAGAGAGAAGGTGCAAAGCTTAATTTGATTTATATCAAATACAGACAGTTGAGTCTCCTGGAGTTTCCTCCTTGTCACAATTGTATAACAGTACTTTTTGGCAATCAAACACTTACGCTTAAACATAACCAAAATATAACAATATTATTATATGTGTGCTATAGAAGACGTTTCAACTGCTTTGTTAGAATTCGCATATGCATGATTTATACTAATAATAACACTGATAATACAGAGACAGCATAGTCCCCCCCCCTCTCATAGCCAGCTAGATATATCTCTGCATCCACAAGTCCAATCAACCTGAAATTTGGTATGATGCATCTTTGTTGGAGGTGATAAGTGGGAAATTGCAAAAAAGCTGATTTTTTTTAAATCAATGACCACCTTTGTCCAATCAGTATTCAGCAGGCCTCCCACTAGCAGATCGTGACAAAAAATTAATGCTTTTTCAGGTAAGGACTTTCCTTTTTTCAAACAAGTCCTAGGATTTTCATCTGATCACCACAAAATTGATCTCGCTGTAATCTGTAGAGCATGTAGGTAAATAATTATCAAAAAACATGCTGACATTTTAAAACATGGCCACTATTTGCAAATAAACTTCCCTAAATTTTGCAAATTTTCTCTAAACAGCTGCCACTTTTACAGATTTTGACAAAACTTCATCTCCGACATGAAGACATGATTCTGAGGTGGCTTCACGCAATTATGCCAAAAGGGGCTGCTGTAGTAGCCAGGAAGCTATATCTCTGCATCCACAAGTTTGATAAAGCTAAAATTTGGCATGCTGCATCAATGCAAGATATGAGAAGTGCGGAATTCTGGACAAGCTGATTTGTTAAAAATTGTGACCATGATCAGCCAATCAGTGTTCAGCAGGAATTTGACAGGCTTTACATTGGCAGATCATCACCATACCTGAATGGTATGTCCATGTGAAGATGATTAATTTATGAAGTTTCATAATAATTGGCCACTTGGGGATGCTAATGATGTATCCAACATTTCAACAAATCAAGCATTTCTCACTATACATTTAAAACTGTATACATGAAACTTGATCCCTGTCATGCAATGCAGGCTCCCTAAAAATTTTGCAACTGCATGTGTTTTCAAAAAATGCATAGTATTTCCTCATTGGCCAGTTGTGCTTCAAAGTACTTGGACCTCGCTCATTGCTGCTTGCAGACATGTTTATTATTATTTTTATTATTATTAAGGTGGCACAATGGAGTTAGCATTACTGTCTCAGTGTCCCTGGTGTCTGCATGTTCTCTAGATGTCCATGTTGCATAGGTTCTCTCTGGGTTCTCCATGAGTGAATTTCTTTATGATAATAGACAGAGTCCTGGCTTGTTTAAGAATAGCACCTAGCAAGTGAAATGTAATTAGCATTTCAAGACAACCAGTAATTGTAGCCAACCTTTTATCTGTATGCATTGGGCAAAGACGAATATGTGGCATGCAAGTAGGGCACATAATTCCTTCCTTGCTTCCTAGCTTCCCTGCTACTATCTGCATTGCAGTGCCACTATCTGGGGTCAGCTCTGAGTGATCAACTGTCAGAGAATTTCACATAATGCAGTGGTTTCAGTTGTGGCTGTATGAAACTAATCAGTGTCTTCTTAAAGGGGCATGGCATTCAAACTCCAGGACTGAGTACTGTAGAATTCCTTAACATCAAGTTAGTTTAGAAAATAAACATGAGGTATACCCCATGTAACAGAAAATTGACATGAGGTATACCCCATGTAACTGAAAATTTTACTGAAGAGGAATGAATGAATGAATCTTCATCTTCCGCTTTATCCCACTAGTTGGGGTCACAGGGGTGGGACTGGAGCCAATCCCAGCGTCATTCAGGCGAGGGCGGGGTACGCCATGGACAGTTCGCCAGTCCATCGCATGGCCAACACACACTCACGCACACATTCACACCTGCGGGCAATTTAGAGTAGCCGATCAACCATGACGTCTTTGGACTGTGGGAGGAAATCGGAGTACCGAATGAATGAATCTTTTAAGTTGAAAATTCCTATTATAGCTATGTTGATGCATTGAACCATGGGATAGGAAAAGCCATGATCTATTTCAGTAATGTGATGTTTTAAAAATGTTCAAAGTCAAGATCACTTCATTTATGATTTGATAATAATCTGGTATAACTGAAGTATCCTGTAGCAGTAATGCAATCAGTAGGAGGTGGCCCCTTTATTCCTCAAAGTAGCAGAACAATTCTAAGCAGACTTTTCAAAAGCACCAAAATGATAATAAATGTTACATACGTTCTCTACCTCATGAATGATTTTAACACTATTACACATATTGTTGACATGTAAGAAATACATGATTTCACCATCTCTATAATCAACAGATGAAAGTAACAGCACAAATTCTGTACTCCTCTAAACAGAGATTCATATAAGATAATGTTAGAAATATATGTTAGAACGTTAGAAAGTGTATTTGCAATATCCACAGGTTAATTTAATCCTAAAATTCCCAGGTTATTTATATTCCTCATATAACTACATACTTTTCATTTCGTTTCCTTGAAGTTGCTAAATAAGTCACAGAAAATAATGAGCAGAAGTAATTCCATCTCACTGGAGTTGCATGCTGAATTGAATTGTAGGAGCTCTTCTGTTGATAGCCAAGCAACTTCGGGACAACACACAGTACCAACCAAAAGTTTGGACAGACTCTGCGCTCTGACTCATTGAAATGTTTCGGATTTCTTAAAGTAATGATGGACTGTCGTTTTTCTTTACTTAGTCGAGTCGTTCTTGCCATAATATGGATTAGAAAAT
>JAOVVH010000041.1:3783199-3800202 GCA_028566435.1 Scorpiodoras heckelii
GTCCGATTTTGACAAATGAGGTACCAAAATGCTTGTATTTTCATGCTCTTTGCAGTGATCCCAATTGCTAGACTTCATGGGACAAATGACAAAATACTCTTAAGTACCTACATTGTGGAGAGAACAAATGGACCAAAAATAAAAAGAAGAGTACTGCCTTGTCAGTGTCAGTAGCCACATTAATGTCTAATCACCTGTCCAATCAGAAACCTACCAAGTACTTTAAAATCAGTGATACTATGCTCTATACTATTAGATATGGTCATGCTGGACCACAACATACACCAGGCACCAAGAATACTTGTTAAAGTTGATACCATATCACTACGGTATAGCATGTATGAATGACCCCACAGTGTGTTCATCTGAAGCAAGTCATGTGGATGTTCTGCAAAGTTAAGAATAGGCTCAGTATTTTTGAACCGAAACCTATTTTATATGATGCAATTTTCCGCAACACCAATCCCCCTCATGAGAGCAGAACTTGGTTTTGCATGTGAAAACTTGCTCCGTTATATTCACTTGAGAGTTGGCATAAATTCACAACATGGGCCCAATTACCAAAATGATTGTCCATGGTGAATGACAGCCAGCCACACATGCAATTAAAAGATATTTGGATCAAAAGTTTTGGAACCAACCAACCAACAACGTATTCTATAATTGGGATTAGCCTCTGTTTGTGTGTTTAGGAGAGAGAGAGAGGGAGTGTGTGTGTGTGTGTGTGTGCGCGCGCGTGAGAGCCCATGTATGTGTATAAATTTGTCTTGGTGCTACAGCTGATATCATGGGACTGATACGTTGGGCTGAGGATGATATAAAGGTCAGACCGTAGTTGCTTGTGTAAACAGGGTACATCCTTCCCAGGAGTTTAACCTCACAGTAAAATTGACTATGCTGTTGGGTTGCAATAACTTACACTGTCACCTAAAGGTTCAGCATTGCCAGAGGACATCTTTCAGCCTGTGGTAATGTATAGGTCTCTCACATCGCCCCCCACACTGATAAACTGCCGTTACAAAAGCTCAATAAAGAAGTGTAACTCTGCTCAGGAGTGCTAAGTCAGGGGACGTTGCACAAATGCATCCTTCAAAAAAGCAAAATAAAGGAAGTGAATCAATGAAAACTTGAAGTATGGAGTGTGGTAAAACAACATCCTTACAAGGTCAGAGAGAACTGATATTTAAGATATATGTTGGATTTTAAGAAAGGAATGTTGAAGAAATGCTCCTATTAAATGCATCTTTGATTATTCATGATAATTAGTGATTTCAGAGGCATGCTATAAGTGACTTCTTTTCATTTTTTCCCCCTTATTCATGTCGTTCTTTTAACATGGTATTTCTGTAAACAACCCTCAGCAAAGGAGACAAGGCCTTGAGAAGGCCTGTTCAAAAAGATGTTTGCTTTTCAAAGCCAAATAAATGGACTAAAGAAGCACTTTATTATCCCTGATGGCACATATTTACTAAAACATGACTTAAAATCAGTATGGGCTTTAAAGAAATATTTTAAATTATATAAAAGCTTCTCTTCCTGAGGCTAATTTATGGTCCTTAGGAATTTCTTGCATTAAACAGAAACCCATGGGTATGCCTATGAATGGGAGGTGTTGTGTGCTACACTTTTTGTTTTATGGGATGTAGGGAAAGTGCTTGAATTGCAGTTGGTTCAAAAGGCTCACTTCTTGTAAAGAACAGGATGGTTCAGGTTTTGTGTAAAACTAGTTTATTATTCCATTAGTGTCTCTGTTCTATGATCCAAAGCGTGCTGTGTCCATCCATAGCTGTCTCTATCAGGGAGGTATAGAGACATAATGGAATGCAAGGAAAAAGGGTCACAAGAGTCAAACACACATTTCATAAGCACAGACTTATAAGCACACGTCTCACAAGCACGGATTCATAGGTACACATCTCATAAGTACAACATGTTCAAATGCAGGCATCATGCTACAGTTTGCGCTACAATCCATGAATGAAAAACAAGTGTTTTCCATACAAGAAACTGTAATGCTCCACAAACCCGTTAGTTCAGTTCATCCAACAATTTAGACACTGTCCAGTACTAGAAACAAGTTCAGATCAGAAGGGGAACTAAGTAACTTAAAAAGTAGAATTTATAAAGACACTCATTCATCTCTTATATATTACAGTTGAGTGCACAGCATGTTTATCAGTTCATCAGTCAGTGTCAGTGTTGCCCTACCTTGTGGTTCAATTCATGGAATGGCTGCTACTCATCTGCTGCTTGTCTCAAGAGGCTATCACACATGAATTATGCTATAGGCTACTTTCAAGTGAAGTTTTAGAGTTCCCCTGTACTAGACAGTTAAGAGTCAACAACATACAGTTATCCAGGATACAGTCTAGCAGTTCCTTTTGAGTGGTTTAAGCTGTAGCTGTGTTTAACTGTGCTCAGTACAGCAGGTCCTGTCATTCCTCTCACCAGCAAGGTGCACACAGAAGAGCTACAATCATCGGAAAAGAATGTGCAGGCTTTTTTGGGCCTAAGTAGCAACTGTGTGGTCCTCACCATCTTCTACAAACAAACAAATAACCTCAGGTCACAAAAAACCCAAATAAACAGCAGAATTCAATTTTCAGTAGTCATTTTTCCCAAAAAGTAGTCCAACATTTAGAAACTAGGTGGAAAAAGCACACCCTTCCTATTTCTTTAATCATTAAAAGAATAATTAGCAGCTTTAATTAATGCACAAGATTAATCATAAAGAAGTGTGACTACCTCTATAAAAGCAGACCTTTTGGTAGTTTGGTGTTCTGGAGCACTCAGATGTGTATCTACATCATGCCAAGAAGAAAGGCCATCAGCTGTGGCCTAAGACGAGAAATTGTTGCTTATAAATCTGGAAATGGTTATAAGGCCATCTCCATACAATTTGAAATTGACCATTCTACAAAAGGATTGTTTACAAAAGGAGAACCTTCAAGACAGTCACAGGACTGGGTGTCATGTTTAGGTTCATGACAGCATAATCAGAAAAAGACTGAACAAGTATGAATTTCATGGAAGAGTGGCAAGGAAAAGGCCCCTTCTCTACAAAAGGTATGTAGCAGTATGACACAGGTTTGCAAAATTGCATTAGACCAAACCACAAATGTTCTGGTAAAATATCCTTTGGACCGATGAAACCAGGGTGTTGATGTTTGGGCATCATGCAAGGATCCATGTTTGGGGGAAAAAAACAAACAAGCATAGTGCATCACCACAAGCACCTTATACCAAATGCCAAGTGTGGTGGTGGAGAGTTGATGGGTTGGGCGTTTTTAGCCACAAAACCTGGGAATCTTGGAGTCATTGAGACACAGATAAACTTTACTTTATACCAAAATATTCTTGAGACAAATATGAGGCTATCTGTCCAGTGGCCTAAGGTGGGCCGAAACTGGGTCATGTAATAGGAAAATGTTCCCAAGCACCCCAGCAAATTGACAAGAGAATGACTAAAGAAAAAAACTATTAAGGCTTTTGAATGGCCAAGTCAAAGTCCTGACCTCAACCCCATTGAGATGCTGTGACAGGATCTTAAGAGAGCTGTTCATGCATGAATAGCCTCAAACATCAATAAACTGAAGCAATCTTGTAAAGAAGAGTGGGCCAGAATTTCCCACAAATTATGTGAGAGACTGATAAACTCATACAGAAAAAGTTTATTTTAAGATATTTGTGTTAAAGAGGGCACTACATGTTACTGAATTAATGGGTGGAATTATTTTTCCCCATTGGCTTCTGAATGTTGGTTTTCTTTTTGGGGGGAAAAATGACTGCATTTTGAAACCTGATGTATTTGCTCCCATTCCTGTGACTGTAATATAATTAACCCATTATTGTCCCATGACTGTAATATCAATAACCACGTATTAAAACCACCCAACAGACTTGAAACTTGCCCAAAAAATGCAACAATTTTTCTCCTTTTGTTCAGCCTCTGTGTGGGAAACAAGCTCAGTATGGTGCATTTGTTTCAGAGATTAGCAACTCCATAATGTTCCTTTCTATTTCCAAACTTTGCAATATATTTTAAAATAGTAATGGTTCTGTACATCACAGGAACATTATCTGCACTTACATTTTGCCTTCAGACATTTATTGCAACATTTTACATTATGATTAATTTCTTACTAGCTTAGCAGTAAATTGTCACGTGTTGCCATGGTAGTTCTTCAGTAACGACTAATCATTATAATATATTACTTAATATATACAACATAATATATTATGTTGACTGAAGTGTACTGACTACACCAGAATGTTAATAAAAGTATAAGAATTAACTAACTAATCTTAAACAATTGTGGTAAATAAATAAGGTAAGGGAATCTACTAATATGCTAAGTATATTAACAAATCACACACAGGAATGTACAGTATGCTTATATGTTTTTTGGCTTCCTACTCTGTCATCCACAGAGCCGACCATTCTTCACTCTGCTTGTTCATGCCATGCATTTTATTTCATTTTACATGATCAAACACACACATTAGGGTAAAATGCTGCAAGCCATTCTACTGTCATTCTGAGCACAGGATAGCAGCAAGTACTCAAGGACAATCATTTTAAACCTGGAACAAGCCATTACAAATATGGGAGACAAAAAACTTGCAATATTACAATATTATGGCCAAACAAATATTGCTGCTGTGGGTATGAAGGACATAGAACAGATGGAATGAAGTGATTTGCATAATTTCATATATTTCAGAATACCAGGTCAACATAATAGAGATAATTTAATCTCATCCACAATCAATAAATTTCAAGAAGCACAAGCAATATTCTTGTACCAGTATTTCATAAATATGAAATCACACACAAAAAAAAAAAACCCTGCAAGCACTAAATCAACTCCAACACACTTAAAACAATTTATTGGAAGAAAGTTCTCCACTACACAGAAGTGCCATGTACATTAATAAAATATATTGTTTATAGGGTTTCCCAAGAGGGACAAAGAACCTTTTTTAAGGTTTAACCAATTCTTAAGGTTTCCTATGCAAATTGTTACGAATGCTGAACTTTTACATCTGCACACCACTAAAATGTTCTATGTCAGTCTAGTGTCATCAGCAGGTCGCCCTAAGCCTTGAGGGACATGATGAGCACAGGGCTGCCTCAGAGTGCAGAACCTTGCTTGCATTTCTGCACGAATTTTGCAGAAGCTGAAAGCTTCACCGTGTGATTGATCGCATTGTGCCTGCTGTTCAGGGAGCTGTTGGTAAACAGGGAGCTGGAGCTTCTAGATGAGACTCTGTCTCACTCTATTTATGAGTGAAGATGAAAAAATCAATAACAAAGCGGCTCGCTGGATTCATAATCATTTCTGATATATGTTTTTCCTCCCTCTCTATAGTTTTTTGCTTCTTCATATCTCAGTTCTCAGGGGTTACTTTCCTGACTGCGCGGTTGTTGGTGAGAGGCCATCCTGAGACTGTTTTATCTCAGCTCAGAGATGATTAAATCAAGCCATTATTTCAGTACAGAGTTATCTCACACCAAAACAACAGCAGATTGACAGATACTAGTGTTGTACTAGATACTAGATTGAGCCTAGGACAGACCGTGATCTCCTTTTTAATCCTTTTGAGCACTGTGTTTTTCTAAACTGAAAAAATATACACATTTTTGTGCTTTCTAAATCATATCCAAATTTGAAGTAGAAATTTTACAATTCAGGCACCATAGTTTCTAGTTACATGTGCCAAGTGTTGTTTGGAAGAGTGAAGTTGATTGAAGTAAAGTGTAATCAGCCAGGAGTGGTATTGTGAATTACAGTTCTCGAATAGGAGGCAAAAATTTTGTGTGTTTGTATTCATTCAGTGCCAATTTGAAATCCACTTTAATTCTTAAGTACATTTGAAGCCAGCTTATGACTGGAGAAAAGAAACATTTCTTGACTTTCGTTGTTGCAGGCTTTTTGTTTTCAAATCTAATTGTGGTACTGGAATACAGTAATACTCAAGAGGGCAAAATTATCACTTATATTAATGAACTATTCTCATTTCAGCAACTCCTTTGCTAAATTAATTACACCAGAGTGAAATGTTTGTGGATAATCGCTTTAATTAATGGGCTCAGAGTGTTGTTGGTACCACTAAAGTGTGATCAGTATTAACGCTTACATTCTCATCGGCGGCTATTGATACACTGCCTGGTTCAAATGTACTTCGGTCTAATGCGTCAGCTCAGTTAAAGAGGAATGTTATTGTTACACTTTCCTCTTGTGATATAACAATAAGACTAGCATTTAACAACAATTTGAGAAAGTTCTGGCTTTAAATATTTTTTTTAAGTGAGAGGAGGAACTGAAGCATGAAGTAACTGAATCATGAATTAAATACAATAAGGAGCAGAGTAGTTGAATAACATCAAGTCTGCAAATCTGTAGTGGGTCTACAGAAAATAAAGATAAGAATGTAAATGGAAAGTAGTATCAACATAAGCAATAATGCATAAAAAAGAAATTAACGTAAAAAATAGTATAATCTATTTAATAAATAACACGATAATTGCAACTTTAATGTTCTACAAAGACCAACTGTTTAAAGTGTAAAGTTGCAGTGATAATATGTGATTAAGGACAGTATGTTGGCTTTGTCAGAGCAAATTTAATGAAAATGTGACTCTTGAGTACGATATTCCCCTACGTAGTTAAAGCAGAAGCTACTGTCAAACTGCTGACTCAAAACAGCAATAACTTGTTTAGACATGTTTCACTATGAAGACCTCTCCAGGGAAACGAGCTGAAAAGATATGAGAGCATTTAGCCAAGGAAAAGAATACCTTACCAGGCACAGCGCTGGCCACCCGCCATGTGCTCATTACCAATTCCGAAGAACAAAATGGGAGCTGAACGCGGTCCAACGGCAGCCGTGACAAATTGCAAGCTATCTGCCAAAGAACAAACCATTCAATCAAGATGCTGATAGAAGCAGCTGTGGGATAGGAGAGTGATACATTAGCGGCTGATATGTATATTGGTCAATCAACGATGTTTCATGAAAAAGTAGTCACATTCTAGATAGGCATGGATGAACAGTGATGTTACCACAAAGGTATGAAAGCTGAATGAATCTGAGTACAGCTGCACTTGGGTGATTCTGTGTGTTGCAGAGCGATGTTGTGGTGTTAACTGTAGCTCAGCTGTCGGTGTGTTTAAGTGTTCCTACTGTGAAAAATACTGACCCATTTCCCCTTATCAGCATAGAAACAGGAGCACTAAGGCATGAACTTTATGTCTCTCTCTCTCTCATACACACAAACACACACACACACACACACCCCACACACACACCCTTACCTGTATATGCTTTCTGAAATATTATCCTAAATGGAATAGCGCCACCTTCTTAACAGTTATCTTTATGTTAATGCCCACATATGGCTAAAACGACCGATTCAAACTGGAACGCTCTAGATCTAAAATTTAAGCCTTTTTTTTGGCAAGAGATCTACGTACATAGATACCAACAGTATACCAAACTTGTCATATCTGATTGCGTGTTTGAATGTATGATACCCAATTACCGTAATCATCACAGAATGACATTTGAATGTCACTTGATGTAATCCTCTTTAACCAATCAGAATCACCAGGCCTGAACCAGAGATACTACAATTACTGAATGCTAAACTGTCTTACTGTATCCAACCAGTGTTCATGCACATCACTGCAAACCACAGAGGAATTCTCCTCCACGAGTCACAGCACAAGAACCTCCTCTGCTCCTTACAGTTTAATCATTGCTGCTGTGTGGTGTGTTACTGTGGAGCGAGAATCAATTTCCTGCTTTACTTCAAATTAAATCCCAGATATTAGTATGGGGAGGAAATGCTAGGCTCTACTCCTCCTCTCCTGTCTCTCTTACCAGAGGTATATTACAAAGTACAGGCAAAACAATCCATTACTTTAGGGGGCTGTTCAGGCTCCATCTCTGACATATTCAGTGTGGGTGGGCTTTCAAGTCAGAGCCTTCGAATCTTTAGTATTCATCTGACCAGGTATCAGGAACATTTCATCTTTATATGCCAGCAGGATTTTTTGAAAGCATTTGCAAGCATAACAAGCAATAAACTTTTCCTACCCTCTTGGGAATTATGACAACAAAAGCAATGGGTTTCCACAGACTAAATGCAAAATGAACAATTTTATCAAGTATGTCTTGCGACTACAGGGACTGTGCTCTGTATGGCCTATATTTTGGCTTGCTATTGTAGATTCTCTCCTCCCATCATTAAATGTCAATGCATAAACATGATCACAACAAAAAGTCAAACCAAACATCAAAGCAAGAGCTAATATTTTGGTTACATATAAAGACATACATACAGTATATATGCATCGCTTGAAACAAGCAGTAAAGCTTGCTCATGAAAATGGCACAAATAAATGGCCTTTGCTTATTCTTATCATATACAGTATAATGAAGATTAAATATCTACCATGGTTGTTATATCAGGCAGAAAGTGAGATAATACTTTATTTGGTTAGCCCACCCACAGAGGGTTTACAGAGTATTTGTAATATTTCAACTGCTTATTCACTGAGATTCAACAATTTGAATGTTTTGCGTTGTCCTGCAGATCTTTAACAGCATATGTGATGATCCATGAACAAACCTACATACAAGGTCTGTCCGGAAAGTAATGAGAAAAATTATTGAAAATTAAATTTTTATTTATTGAAATTTACAATTCAGTATTATCTCCTTCAAAATATGATCCTTGTCATTGTTGGTATCAGTGCTTGAAATCATCAACTGTGAGGGTGTTCAGTCACGGCCATGGCTCTGTGGATGTTCTTTACTGTGCTGAAGTGGTGGCCTTTCAAACTTCTTTTTTTAAGCTTGGACTTCTGGTACGAATTCTTTATCAACGATCCCTTGAGAATCAAAAAAGACAATGAACAGTGGCTTGATTTTTGATTTGCTCATGCAAGGTGAGGTGATGTCATGCATCATTCAGCACTTTGTCTTTCTGTACTCGGGCACCCATGATTCATCTCCTTTGATCACTCAAAGGAGTGTTCAGGAAATTGGGCCTTTTTGTTAAACGATCTAACATTTGCTCCAAATGCACTTGCATTGTTCCAGTGATGAAGCACTTTAGCAGGGTTTTGCAAAAAGAAATGTCCGAGCTATGCAAAGGCTAGAATGCAACTGAAACTGATCTTACTGTTTATCTGAGATCCCACTGTAACTGACCTTGAACCATCATCCCCATGTGTAAGCCCTGTGGAGCACTGGAATTTCATTCTCATTAATTCTGGACAGACATCCTATTCTCACAATAAATTAGTTGAACCTGAACTACACACTGAACTACAACCTATGCTGTACAAATGTTCAAAAGTATCCAAACAACTACTCAACAAACAATTAGTAAACCATTTCATTAATTTTTGTAGTCTACCCACAGAGGGTTTAAACAACATTTCAAGAGCTTATTATTTCAGATTGAACAATTCAACTGTTTCACTTTTTCTGTAGATGTTTAATAAATCATCTATAGAGAATATGTGGTGATTCATCAACATATCTATACATTCTCAGAAAATTTATAACCCTAATCATAACATTCATTCATCATCTTAACCATTTATTCCTGTTCCCAGGGTCACGGGGAAGCCGGTGCCTAGCCGGCGGCATAGGGCGCAAGGCAGGATCAACCCTAGAAAGGGTGCCAATCCATCGTAAGGCAAACACCCACACACTCACACACACACTAGGGGCACTTTAGAGACACTAATTAACCTAATATGCATGTCTTTGGACTGTGGGAGGAAACCGGGGAGGACATGCAGACTCCACACAGAAAGGACCCAGACCACTCCACCCTGGGATTGAACCCGGGACCTTCTTGCTGTGGGTCGACAGCGCTACCCACTGCCGCCATAATCCTAACGTGCTGTTCAAATTTTATGAATATTCTGTAGGCATGTTCATGAATCACATATACTTTTTAGATAATCTGTTAAACAACTACAAAATGAAATTCAATGAATTTATTGGATGATTGAATAAGCTTTTTAAATGTTTCAAATAGTCTGTAAACCCTGTAGACTGACTATGTAAATAAAGTATAACTAAAGGAGATGAGTCAAGAGCAAAGTCTTCTGATTGAACTTAAGATTTAATAGTAATTTCTAAGGCTGTATTCAAGGCTATTCCGCAGCTTTTACCTTACAGTGAAAGACAGTGAAAATGTGTTCTGTGGTCAGATAAGTCCACTTTTCAGCTTGATTTTGGAAAAAAAAATGGGTGTTGGATTTGCCAAAGATACAAAAAGACCTTCCAGACTGTTACCAGTGAAAAGTGCAAAAACCAGCATCTGTGATGGCACGGGGTGCATCAGTACCATTGATACAGAGGCTTATATTGGTATTTTGGAGAAACATATGCTGCCATCAAGATAACATATTTTCCAAGGAATCATTCTGCTCAAGTTACAACAGTGTGGCTTGACAGGCCTGCCTGCAGTCCAGACCAGGAACTCAAGTTTCTCACAGCAAGAATGGGGAAAAATTCCACTTGCAAAACATTAAAAAGTATACTTTAAAAAAAGGTAATGTGACCCAGTGGTAAACATGCTTCTTTCCCAACTTTTTTTTAAGAGTGTATTACAGGAACCAATTTCTAATATCATTTATATTTAACAAATAGAGTAAATAGAACAAATAGAAAGTTCATTATTGAAAACACTGAAAATCTTTTCTTTGTCCCTTTGTATGTTAGATAAATCTTCAAGTGAATTAACAAATTATAGCTTTCAGTTTTTATTGCATTTTAAGTGGACTTTTTTGGAAATGGGTTTTGTAAAATATTCTATAAAGTGTGTGAGCATGTATCTGCATGTGTTAACAAGACCATTAGTACTATTATATATTAAGGGTGCGATTCTCCCATGCATGCAAGTCAAAAACAGTGTGCAAGTCAAAAAAAATGCATGCACTTTTAATCCTACACATATTCATTCCTTGACTTTGCATGCCATGAATGCAGTTATATAAACTCCACTTATGCTGTATTCTGCCCTTGACTTGTGCACTTTTTATTTAAGCACTTCTGAAGGATATAAGGGATGTAAGGCTAGGAGCATTGGAGATGGGTTTAAACTGTTTTAACGTGGTGTAGATGGGAGGAGAAATGGGGTAGGGTTAATCTTGCAAGACAAGTACAGAAAGAATGTAGTGGAGGTGAAAAGAGTGTCTGGCAGAGTGATGAGTGTGAAGCCGGAAATCGATGGATTGCTGATGAATGTCATCAGTGCATATGCCCCACAAGTGGGTTGTGAGATAGAAGAGAAAGAAGATTTCTGGAGTGAGTTAGATGAAGTGGTGGAGAGGGTACCCAAAGAAAAGAAAGTTGTGACTGGACCCAACTTCAGTGGACATATTGGTGAAGGGAACAGAGGTGATGAGGTGTTGAGTAGGTATGGCGTTAAGGACAGGAATAAGAAAGGGCAGACGGTGGTAGATTTTGCAAAAAAAAAGAATGGAATTGGCTGTAGTGAATACATATGTTAAGAAGGAGGAACATAGGGTGACATAAGAGTGGGGAAAAGGTGCACACAGGTGGACTATATCCTATATAGGAGATGAAGCCTGAAAGAGATTGCAAACTGTAAGGTGGTGGCAGGGGAGAGGGAAGTTTGGATGGTAGCCTGTAGGATGTCTTTGGAGGTGAAGAGGTTGAAGAGAGTGAGGGTGGAATCAAGGATTAGATGGTGGAGGTTAAATGATGAAGACCGTCATGTTAACTTAAGAGAAAAAGTGAGACAGGCACAGGCACTAACAGAGTTAGGCAACTGGGCAAGGGCCACAAAGCTGGTGGGAATCAACTAGGAAGGTATTTGCTGTGACATCTGGTCAGTGGAAGGAAGAAAAAGAGCCTTTTGTGGAATTTGTGGAATGAGGAAATGCATGAAAGTTTAAGAAGGAAGAGTTTCACAAAAATAAACTGGTATCACCAGAGAGATAAAGAGAGTAGAGAGGAATACAAAGAGATGTGGCATAAGGCAAAAATAAAAGTGGTGGAGGCTAAGGTAAAGGTGTAAGCTGTGAGACGTTGGACACTAAAGAAGGTGAAAAGGACAGAAAGAGAAACAGAGCTGGGAAGAATATACAGCAGGTTAGAATGATAACGGATGCAGAGGCATAAAGTTGACCAGCCACAGCATGAAGATCTGTGAAAGAGATAGATAGGTTTAACGTGGAAGTGGGAGTCCTTTCTTGTTTGCAATGGTCATGGACAGGCTGATCGAAGTGTCACCATGGAATATGATGTTCAGGGATAACATTGTGATTCGTGGCGAGAGTAGGGGGAAGGTTGAGGAAACCCTCTAGAGATGGAGGCATGCATTGGAGAGAAGGGGAATTAAAGTTATCAGGAGTAAAATGGAGTACATGTGTGTGAATGAAAAGGAGGGTGGTGGAAAAGTCAAGTTGCAAGGAGTTGAGTTGAGTGATGAATATGTATGAGTTTAAATACTTGAGGTCAAGTGTACAAAGTAATGTAGAATGTGGTAGACAGCTGAAGGAGAAAGTGCAGGCAGGGTGGAGTGAGTGGCAGGAGTGCTTTGTGATAGAAGGGTATCTGCACGAGTAAAAGGAAAAAGTTTACAGTAGACATTAGTGAGCCCTGTTATGTTATATGACTTGGAATAGGTGGCACTGGCTAAAAGACAGGTGAGGGAGATGGAGGTGGCAGAGATGAGGATGCTGTGATTTTCATTGGGAGTGACAAGGGTGGACAAGTTTAGGAATGAGTTCATTAGAGGGACAGTGCATTAGGATGGACATTAGGATGTTTTGGGGACAAAGTTAGGAAGGAATGATTGAGATGGTTTGGGCATGGGGGATGAGAGTTATATCAGGAGAAGGGTGTTGAGAACGGAGCCACCAGACAGGAGGATGTGATGAGGGAGACATGCAGGTGGTTTGGGCTGACAGAGGAGGATACTCAGGACAGGGCAAGAAAGAACAGGTGTGGTGACACCTAACGGGAACAGCCAAAAGAAAAAGAAGAAGAAGAAGTCAAGTCATGTTGCATTTACAGTACATTGCTGGTGTGCCTACTTTTAACATTATTAAACATGTACAAATTGAGTTTTAAGAAAATCTGATATTTGTGTGCCATTGTTTTTAAACTGCAATAAATTTTCTTGTGGACAGTCCACACAGCCACTAAACTACAAAATCACCACTTGCACATGTGATGGAAAACGCTTCCCCATGCAAATATACAGAATAAAGAATCATTATTTAATGTTAATTAGATAATAAAAGAAGCAACAATAGCAATGTTTTGTTTAAAAGTCAAGCAAGACACCTTTAAACTGTCTGTTTCCCATGGAATACGTCTTCCAGTAGATGCTGACTTTTTTGCACACGTATGGAATGTGTCCTACAGAAAGTAGTATAATAAGAACAACTATGCATCTGTGGTATCAGCAGCTGACCCAGTGTGCATCCGCAAGGAAGTATACCAGGACCTTAACCCTATATTACATTGTGTAGTAGCAGGGGCGTGGTCCAGCACTATCTGTGACAAGAAAGAAGCAGGTTGACCCAGTGAGAGATTGTTCTAACATGTGGCTCATTAGTGGCAGGTTATTTTATGTGCAAGTGTCTGTGTGCTTTCAGAGAGACTTTGGCCCTGAAAAAGATAAGAGCAGTGCAGATCAAAGCCCTTCTTCATTCTGAAGTTAACCATTATGGGCATGACCAAAGCGCGTAGGGGAATGGGCGTGATTTTCCAATTTGCATGCTAGTTCTTTTTTGCACACTTCAAGTTACGGATGTTGCACTTACACATATTCTTCCCTGTGCACTCTGGTCACGCCCACAGCACTTAATTTTAAAATGAAGGTGGGCTCATGAAAGAGGCATCATTTACTTAAAATAGAAATTGATTGGGTCACACCCTTGTGTATTTTGACTGTCTGGACAATGTGGAATGTACACTTTCACATCTACAATGTGAATGTCATTGAAATCCATTCAAACATTAAGTGACACTCTGCTTACTGTAGCTGGAACACCCTGCTATTTCTATTCTAGGCATATTTATACTCATCTTACTCTGTTTTATTCTAATTGAAAAAATTATTTACCAGACTTTTTCACAAAAACATGTAGTGTAAAACTTTTTAAAATTTGTTTCTAGGCATGCACACATGCACACCCATGGCTCTGCACTGCGCTGGTCTTTTTCAGGGCCGAAGCCTCTTTGAGAACAGACAGACATACACATAAATTAACTTAAAATGCAATATGATGTTTTGTAATGTTGTTGTGCTTGACTCAAAACAGCCCTCACAAGCATTTACCTGAAAAGCACATAAGTCAAGAGCACAATAGCGTGTACATGGAGTTTATACAAGAAATACCCTGATTTTGTGATTGCTCCACCCAAAGCAGGTAACTGCCCTCATGGGGTGCAAATCATAGATTGAAGTCAAGGGAAAGGATAAAAGTGTATGCATTTTTTGACTTATGCACTTTTTCTTATTTATGTGCATGGGAGAATCCCACCCAATATGCATAACTCAAATTTGCATAACTGGAGGTGCGCAAAAAACAACGTATGCATGAATGGGAGAATCACAGCCAAAGTGATTTATACACCAGGGGAGTGAGGGATGAACTGAAAAGGAATGTTAAGATCGTTCACATTACTGTCATTATTTTTAATGTCATTTACTTTAATTTAATGTAATTTAATGTTTATTATTGTGGTATTATTTTTACACTCCCAAAATGTGTTTAAACTTAGTATTATTTGGGGACATTACCAAAAGAGCAAAAACTGCAATGAACAACAAAATAAGGTTTTTTTATGTGCTTTTCATACCAGTCATAAGAAACTAGTAAATTTATATACATTAACCTTTACAGTTGTGGTATTTGGCAGACACCCTTATCCAGAGTGACTTCTATTTATCTCATTTATACAACTGAGCATTTGAGGGTTAAGGGACTTAATCAGGGGCCCAACAGTGGCAGGTTGGTGGTGCTGGGATTTGATCTCATGACCTTCCGATCAGTAGGTCAATGTCTTAACTACTGAGCTACCACTGCCCTTTTTCATTTACAAATGTGCTAATCTCACCATTTACTATAACCCATAACATTTTAATGACTGGTTTCTAAAAGTTATTTTAGTCATTTACTAGTGTATAAGGTTTTAAATGGAATACAAGAAATATCAAGACATGTTTGTACATCCATAACTGTTATGAAATTGTATAAACCAGCAGGTGCATGTAATTGGCCTGTACATACAGTATTTACAGTGACTGACTCAAGTTAAAAGTAACCCCACTCAGTGTTAAATTAATTTCCTAGACACCCATCAGATTCATTAATTACTTGCATGTAGTATGCCTCTAAAATTGCCAGACTTTTCTAGTAGATGTTTGAGGTAGAATTGTCACCAGGGCTTGTCAGGGTTGACAGGGTTTTTCAATAATGTCTAGACCACCACCTTCAAACCCAAGCACTTACCTTTGTGCCTGAGTTATTTTTCATTTGCTGTCAAACTCAATACAATGAAACCTAAAAGCAATAGACACTTTGGAAATAAAAAGAAAGTCTAATATGAATGAATTGAGTATATGAATTTATATACTATATAGTCAAACGTTTGTCTGACCATCATGTGAGTCTTCCTCAAACTGTTGGCACAAAGTTATATAGGATGACTTTGTATGCTGTAGCATTACAGTTCCCCCTGACTGGAACTAAAGGCCCAGTATAAAAGGGAATGAACAGAAGTCAGAAGAAGACAATATAGCAAGCTAATAGGAGTCTAGTATTTTGGCAATATATTTTTGTTTGAATAATTAGAGCTGAATTTAACAATATGGCTCATTATTCAGCAGCACTTGATTCAGCACAGCCTATTTTTTTTGCTTGAAGAACTAAAAGTACAGCACCATGAAATGTTAATGTGTGCTTGCCATATAAGCTATTTTATTAAGGTTTTAGATATTGTTCATTCATTCATTCATTCATTCATTCACCAATCCACGTACTAACATATTATGGCATCCGAGAACCTGGAGGAAACCCACACGGGGAAAACACGCCACACAGATAGTAACCCAAGCACAGGATCAACCTGGAGCTGTGGGGCAGGAATGCTACATGCTGCACATTCCTGTTTAACATATATGCAATTTTGAATTGATGAATAATTGTTAATTTGATGTGATTTCACTGTTTAAAAGATCCAAGCATTTATCGGCAACAGTTACAGCACACTTCATTCAGAATTTCATCCATATACAACTCAGTCCTTAAACAATGCCTCAGATTTATGATGCAGTCCAGTCAGATTTTCTTTGTTCAAACAAAACACACCTTTGCTAGAATTTACAGGATATTACAGGTGCTGCTCATAAAATTAGAATATCATGAAAAAGGTGATTTATTTCAGTAATTCCATTCAAAAAGTGAAACTTGTATATTATACTCATTCATTATAAACAGAATGATATATTTCAAGTGTTTATTCCTTTTAATTTGATGATTATAACTGACAACTAATGAAAAACCCAAATTCAATATCTCAGAAAATTAGAATATTGTGAAAAGGTTCAATATTGAAGACACCTGGTGCCACATTCTAATCAGCTAATTAACTCAAAACACCTGCAACGGCCTTTAACACTAGAAAGGCCAGGATTCCATAACTACTAAAATGACCACAGAGGTCATTCTGACTGTCTAAATTTGCATGCATATTTACTATATCATACAGTACAAATAAATAAATTAATAAATTCATCTAGTAAAAATAGGTCATAAAATGTCAGAAAGACAATAATACATTGCATTAATGATTAATTATTGATAGTATTTAATGTGTAGTATTAATTGATATACTATTGTAATATATATAACAACAAAAATATTTACAGTTACTTGCAAAAATAAAGAATAATACTAATTAAATATGGTTTACACAAGTGAAAGTTTATA
>JAOVVH010000041.1:3835167-3846121 GCA_028566435.1 Scorpiodoras heckelii
ATGGATGGATGGATGGATGGATGGATGGATGGATGGATGGATGGATGG
Source organism: Scorpiodoras heckelii (assembly GCA_028566435.1). Classification (NCBI taxonomy): domain Eukaryota; kingdom Metazoa; phylum Chordata; class Actinopteri; order Siluriformes; family Doradidae; genus Scorpiodoras; species Scorpiodoras heckelii. Next base: position 3,835,216 of record JAOVVH010000041.1, read on the forward strand.
ATGGATGGATATAAAGGATACTTTTCAGAATTATGAGGTTGTTTTCTGTCCATTTTTTTTCCAATTCTAACTGAAGAATGACAAATCTCAAAATACAAACACTGTGATTGCTTATTTTAATTTCCATCATCCTGAAAAATCTGCTTTAAAAAAAAAAAACTTTTAAAATTTTATCATCTTAATTTAGGTACAGCCCACTGAAATGTGCCCACATTCTGTAGAATATGTTGTGTGTCTCTGTAGTTTCTGTAAACCACTTTTATAAAGAGTCCAACACTGTCATATGTGTTCCACATTAGCTAAATTACCTCCTTGTATTTGGCCATTCCCAGGCACAGGACGCTATAAGACAACATATCCACTATCCACTGGCTGATGTACCAATCTGATGTAGACATAGGCCACTGTACTTCTGACAACTTCCAGAGCTTGCTTGCCCACCATACCATTGCTTGTGATTTTGTGAACCGTTAGTGGTTAAAGTAAAACTGTAGTGTGTGTGACCTGCTTAGGGCTTCCTCAATATAGTGCTGTCCTAGCCACACATCTTTCATTTCAAGAAACTTGAATGTCAAGGCTGATTTTTCCACCTTTCATCAAACACTGAAACACTCTGTATAGCAACATTCCCAGTTTTCACTACTGGGGTTGCAACTAAGGTCCCGTGTATACCTGGCATTAACATGCACCCTGGGTGAGCTGATCATAAGTGGGCAGCGCTAAGTACACGTGTGAACAGGGTCAAATGCATTGCCAAGAAGCATTATGATCTGATCACTCAAAACACATTCAGTGGTGGTCTGGCATGCATATGGCCACATCATATTTGTAGTGTGAACACAAATGCATCCGGGATAAAAGATATGTAATCATCACCATCGAAGAATGTAATTAAATAGCGTGAAATACATAATCATTGTGAGACTGTGTGAAAATCGAACACTGAATGATAGAGACGTCTGCCCTAAGGTGAATGGATAAATATGATGCTCTAACAGCAGAGCCAAAAGCAGATGCTGTTTGTAGCTTCTTTGGACATCTTATAAGTTTTGTTAACAGATTATGCAATTACAATGTTTGAAACAGTCCATAAAGTTAGATAAGATAGGATTCATAGGACATTTCTGCCTGAAAATAAATGCAGCAGAAGGCTGATGTAATGAATGTACAACCCTTTTTCTCCTGCATAAACGACAAATGAAATATGAAAGCAAATGTTCAAAGGAGATGAATTTTTATGTTATTTGTAAAAGGCTATGTGTCTTGGCTGTCCACTTGTGATCCTATCATATGAGACAAATGTTAATACCAGGTGTGAATGCAGCATAAGAGCATGCCTTATGCTTACATTAAACAGCCAGAGTGTAACTGTACAGTCTGGGAAGGAGTCTCTTCCCGTACTCTTTATTTTCATGATTGACTTTTCATGATAGTCCCAGCAAAATCAGGTCATTTGTCTGGCTCATAATTTGCTGTTGGGACTGGCCACCAGAAGCCAATTATCCACATAAAAGAGTATGCAGAGACCTTACTATTACAGGGGCTTTCAGACAATTTGCAAACACTTTGTGCTGCACTCAGAGTTGACAACTCAAGTGTAACTGAAAAAAGAAATAGCTTTCTTTTTTATGCTGTCAAATATAATGTGAGGTAACATAAAACAAAGTGACAATTTAATAAAGAAAATCACCAATATCATGATAAAGTGGATATAAAATGTGTACACTCCCCTGTTAAAATTGTTCCTCAATCCCTGTATGTGACAGCAATTTCTCAGTCTTTACATGTCTCAGCCATAGCGTAGGTAAACCATTCTCATGATATAAAAATCCAAAGGCATCAAAAACAGTCCAAATTATATGGAAAAATGTTGTATGGTCAGGTGAGACAAAAGAGAAAACTTTTTTGGGTGGCATACTTCCAAAAAGATATGTTTGGTGGAAAAACAAGACAGTTTATCACCAATGAACACCATACCCACAGTTAATCATGGCTGTGGCAGTATTATGTTATGGAACTGATTCTCTTCACCTAAGACTGGAGTTCTGTTCACGATAGAGAAACTCATGAACAGATTCAAATACTGTCATAGGAAGGTCTTCAGGAATCAGAGGTTTGGCTAAGACTAGAGAACTATTTACTTATTGATCTATTTAATATACAAACTTTATTTACCAGCTGAGAACTAAGCACCAGCATATAGCCTCAAGACTCAGCACTAAGGGTGCAGTCCTCCCATGTGCACTTTTAAGCCTACGCATATTCGCCCCTTGGCTTAAGTCAGTGATTTGCACTCAATGAAGGCAGTTGCATGCTTTGCCTAAAGCAACCCCAAAATTTGTCTGTTTCTTATTTAAACTCCATTTACACACTATACTACCTTTAACTCATGTACTTCTCAGGTAAGTGTTTCTGAGGGATGAATTAAATCAAACACCACTACATTTCAAAACATCATATTGCATTTTATGTCAGTTGTAGGCTAAAATCTAACATTATTATACATGTGCATGTACAGTTAAAAAATTTGTGTGCCATTGTTTTAAAACTACAATAACTTTTCTTGCAGACAATCCACATGGCTACTACACTACAAAGACACCACCTGTACATGCGCATGAGAATCAAAAAGCTCCCCCATGCAAATATACAGTATAAAGAGTCATTATATGAAGTTAATTAGATAATTAAAGTATAAGATTATGCCAGTGTCTGTGAAGGGAGAAAAACTGGCAAAACTGCCACAAGATGATTCTCACGTGTGACTCATTAGTGGCAAGTTAATTAATGTGTACGTGTCTGTGTGCTTTCAGAGAGAGTTGCCCTAAAATTGAGTGTCGCAGAAAAGTTCAGGAAAAGAGCCCCTTTTTGACTCTCTGTCCCCAGAGACATCATTTTGTTAGCCACACCAGTGCTCTGTGGCTCCCCCTAATGGCTAAAGCTGGTCTTGCAATGTTCAATGCCTCTTTTTAGCGAGCTCAGAAGTGTGAGTTGGCTGATGACTTACAAAAACTTTTGACAGAAAATGTTTAGGTTCCAGCACAATAACAACCCAAAGTTGTTTTTCAAGTCCAAATCAAAGTCAACAAAGGAATGGTTTTAGACGAAGAAACTCTTTCTGAAATGGCACAGTCAGAGCCCAGAACTACAGTCCATCAAAAACCTGTGGAATGTCTTTAAGTGTGCTGTGCACAGAAGATCCACTTCCACTGTAATAGACCTGTAGCTTTTGCAAGGAAGTCTGGAATAAAATTGCGTAATTAAGATGTGATGACAGCTTGTGCCAAATCAAGCCGGTGGACTCCTACCCAGAAGCCTCAGTGCTTTATGATAAGCAGAAAATGCTTTAACAAAGTAATAGTTAAGGGGTGTAGACAAGGTCTGACATGATTTATCACGGTTTAATTTTTTTAGATCACAAAAAACTGTGATATCAACATAAGTCCGTAGGATTTTATATCCCCTTACGGTTGGGAAGATGTGAGCATTTAAATAAATATGAGGAGTTCAGATATCCAGGAGAGACTCAGAGTAGAGCCACTATTCATCCACGTCGAGGGGAGCCAGTTAAGATGGTTCGGGCATCTGGTAGGATGCCTCCTGGACTCCTACCTGGTGAGGTGTGGGCATGTCCTACTGGGAGGAGACCCCAGGGAAGACCCAGGACACGCTGGAGAGATTATATCTCTAGGCTGGCCTGCGAATGCCTCGGTATGCCTCTGGAAAAGCTAGAGGAGGTGGCTGGGGAGAGGGAGGTCTGGGCCTCTTTGCTTAGGTTGCTGTCCCCGCTACTCAGACCCTAGAAAAGCTAATGATGATGGATGGATGGATGGATGGATAGCTGAAGAAGGATGACAGCTAGCTAGCAAAATCTAACAGAATCCTATACTTTACACAGTTACAGTTATACAATTATATAGTTATATAGTTTATTTAAAATATTTACAGATTACACAATTATTGCAGGCTTCATACGATTCTGTCTTACCAATGAGTGATCTACCAATCACTGCATGCAAGAAGAAGGTGGGACAAACAAAGAGAGCACTGTCCAAAAAACATTGAGAATTTTTTTTTTCTTGTGCAAAATGCATGTGCCCACACATGCATTTACTCCCAGTGAAGCCCAAAAAAGTCTAAAAATTTATTTCCACCAAGACTGATGAATAAGATAGACACTTTGGTAAACATTTCAATACTGCATTTTAATGAAAATTTACCGGGAAGCTTGGCTTCCCATGTAGTCTGTGCCTGTGCAATTGCTTGTGAAGCATGGTCATGCTCTGATCTGACACAAACCATTTTATTTTCCTGCATTTTGCACAGCAGCAGCACAAACAGTGCTGTATTCTGCATGACTCCATCCATCCACTTTTGGAGTTTCTGAAACGAACTTCATGACAATAGTGTGATGGATAGCTATGGTTCATCAAGAGTCACTAACCTGGCACTGGTCACTGCCATTGATCTTTACACATCACCACTGGCATTGGGCTACAGTTAGTACAGGGATCTGTAAGTGCTTCTTAAACATATTCGGATGCCAAACATTCTAGACTTTGATCGTTGTCTATCTTAAAGCATCACCGAGCCCTGGCAGAACATACAACTTACTATCCTGCCTTTAAATACAAAAGGTTAGGAAAGTTCGACAGTTATGAATTTATAATATTATGACATTCGTTACTCTGCATCCACAACACCCACACTGTTACACAACAACACAAACAATAGTCCATGATTTGGGTCTAAGTACATGTAGTGATAAAACTATGTGGAAGAAAAGCACTAGAATTACAAATACTAGAATTACTCAATTTCTTAACATAAGAAAGGTAAAGAGGACAAGTATGACATACAGGCTATCCACATGGAGCAATATACCGATCAACCATAACATTAAAACCACCTGCTAATATTGTGTATTTCCCCTTGTGCTACCAAAGCAGCTCTGACCTGTCGAGGCACAGCCTCCACAAGACCTCTGAAGGTGTGCTGTGGTATCTGGCACCAAAATGTTAGCAGCAGATCCTTTAAGTCCTGTAAATTGCAATGTGGAACCACTGTGGATTTGGACATAGATGTGGACATGGACCTGTTTGTCCAGCACATCCCACTGATGCTCAATGGGATTGAAATCTGGATTATATGGAGGCCAAGTTAACACCTTGAACCCTTTGTCATGTTCCTCAAACCGTTCCTGAACAATTTTGCAGTGTGTCCGAGAACATCATCGTACTGGAAGAGGCCACTGCCATTAGGAACACCCTTACCATGAAGGGGTGTACTTGGTCTGAAACAATGGTGGTACATGTCAAACTAACATCCACATGAAGTTCAGGACCCAAGGTTTGCCTGTAGAACATTGCCCAGAGCATCACACTGCGTCTTCATTTGTCACAACGTAAAGACTTTGCTAGGAATACACTACCAGATCTGAAAGAAATCTATATTATGGAGCAAAAGGGATTAGAACTATTTCACTATATAATTTAGGGTGTAATATCATTATACACTTAATTTATTTGCACTTTTATTGTTTTTACTTGTAACAGTCAGTATGCAGATGAAGGTGTGGGGGTTGAGGAAAAGGGAGTATGCCTTATAGCGACGCAGGAGCCAGACCATATGGACGCCAGAGTGTGCTGAAAAACGTGCACTTTATTTACATGTGAAAATCCATAACCATAGACACTCACATAAACGGCCTCCTCCGAGTCAGAAAAGTTGGAAACCCCATGAGGTACCTGCAGTCCCAATACTCCTCGTCCTCGGAGGAGTCCTCATACATGGAAACAAGGTGATATTGTAACACAGGCATGATAAGAAACAGAAAACACGTGGAAAAGCACAAATGGAAAACCGGACATAAACACGGAACTGAAACAAGGGGAAAACAAAGAAAAGACCAAACACATGAATACAAACAGACCCACAACAGAACGTACCAACCTACATTAATGCAATGCAAACAGGAAACGGAAACACAGGGGTATAAATACTCTGGGAGAAATGAGGAACAGGTGTGCAGTCCATGAGAATGCGAAACTGATCCTGCCAAATCTTAAAGGGCCCGCAGCGCATATAAAGCGGGCGGTGACCTGAGCTCCAGCTGCCACCGACAAGTTCTGTAGTACGTGACAGGAGCCCCGTCCGAAAGGTGCAGCACCAAAGCGCCAAAACAAAACAGAAAACTGCAGTGGACCTGGGCCCCGGGAGCCATAGTCTCAGTCCAGAGTCTTAACCCTAGGCTGTTCTTGGATCCCAGACCCGGACCCGGTGGAATCGAGGCTCATGACCATGCCAGAGGGTGGAGCGACATCCTCCGTGGAGCCAGAGAGGGGAGCAATGCTCTCAGCGAAGCTAGAGGGGGGAGCAATGGCCTCTGTAAGGACCGGGAAAGGAACGATGGCCACTGCGGAATGGGAGGGGAGAGCGACATATCGAGCAAGGCGAGGAAACAGAGCGATGTCCTAAGTGGAGCAGGAAGTCGGAGAGACTTTCTGGACCGAGTAGAGAGGCAGAGCGATGTCCTAGGCGGAACAGGAAGGCGGAGCGATGTCCTCGACAGAGCAGGAATGCGGAGCGATGTCCTTGTCGGGGCAGGTAGGCAGAGCAACATCCTAGGCGGGGCAGGGAGGTGGAGCAATGTCCTTGGTGGGGCAGGGAGGCGGAGTGACGCTGTCTGCAAGTATGCAGGCAGAGCGATGTACTCAACGTAGCAGGCAAGCGGAGCGATGTCTTCATCGGAGCAGGGAGGCAGAGCGATGTCATCTGCAAAGCAGGCAGACGGAGCGATATACTCAACATAGCAGGCAAGCGGAGCGACCTTGCCAGAGCAGGGAGGTGGAGTGACGTCCTTGCCGGAGCAGGAAGGCAGAGTCGAGACCACTCGCTGAGCATGGTGTTTTCTCCTTTGCCTCATTGGTCTCGTTAGGTGTTGCATCCTGTAACAGTCGGTACACATATGAAGGGGAAAACACAGTGGAATAAATACTCTGGAGAGGGGCGGAGCTACAGGGGGCGGGCGGGGCCGTTGCCCCAGGGCCCAGGGCCCTCCGCTGGCCGTGCAGGGGGCCCTCCGCTGGCCGTGCAAGTCTTAAAGGGATCTGAGCTCAAGCTGCCGCTGACAAGTCCTGCAGTACATGAAATTATTATTTTCTCTGTCAGTTAATCAACTCAATTCAGTCATTTCTGTGCTCAATAATTAATTGTTTTTATCATAGCTTTTATCATATAGTGTAGTCTCTGTAATACATGATTAGTTTCATACTGTATAAAAGCGTACTGATCTGAGTCTGAATTTATCATGTGCCCATAAGAATTTATCGACTGGTGATATAAGATTTAAGTCTTCATTAAATATCACTAACATCTCTAAACATTTTAACATTTGGGTTCCAACTTGTCAGACTGACGTTTAAGTATTTCATGCTGTGAAAACCTCTGTGGGGAAAAAAAAAAACATCCACCATGTGCTTTTCACACAATGGTATATCTTTTAACTTTTGAATCACTCACTCTTACTGAATATGCATAAAACAAAAACAGAACTCTGCTTCTTTTTTCACATGCAAATACCTCTGTAGATATTGCAGTGGCTACAGTATCTGATAATGACAGAATTATTCTTCAGCATCCTGACTGCAGTGGTTAAGAAAATATGGCTTGCAGGCACAATTAAAATTTTATAATGTTTTAATCACAACCATTCCAGTATCTTCAAATAAAGAAGCATACGTTGTAAAAACGAATGATAATTAGACTACATTTACGTGAACACTGCATGCATCATTGTGAAAACCATTACACTGGATGGATCACACACTTAGCATGTATTATTTAAATTTATGGGTGTTATATAGAACAGTGTTTATATCACAAACAGCCTAGGTAGTGTCTAATACAATTAAGTATACAAAGTATTTTAAAAAACCCACCCAAAAATGCTATATAGTGGATACACATGAATATCTACAACATCTGCTGAGAATGGTCAACCACCCATATACAAATTGTTCAGCATTTGTCCTTTCTTGGTCCTTTGCCACTGATGGAAATTTATAGGGGGATGGCAAACTGTGCAAATAGACAGATCGACTAAAATTTATTGTAGTGCTTGAGTCCACTCTTGGTCTTCTTGAGACCACCTTTTCACTTAGTTGGTCTCATCTCGATATTGAAAGCAATTCTAAGCAAATCTTGAATCAGTCTCAGATTAGAGTGGCATAGACTGGACTCATAATTTGATTAAAAATTACAAATGTTAATATAATTTTTTTTTAAAAACAACAATAATTAATTTCTATTAATCTGTTAATTCATATTGTATTGACTGGTACTTTGTATTTCATATATAATGTTTCGCAATGTAGATGAAAACTTGCCCAGCCCAAACTCCCAAAGTCTTGATCTTGCCTAGTTTAGACTTGGCCCTTTAAGGTCTTGGTATTGACCCATCCACAATATTGGTGGTCTTGTCCCTATTACTAAACGTAGCTACAATATAGCTGTACCTAATAAATGGGCAAATTTGTGCAAAGGATACAAACAGTAAGTACATAGCAATTCAGTGACTGCAGTTAATCCAGTGATTAGTAATAGGTATGGATAATAATCAGGAGAAAAGTGTGGAACTGTCAACAAGAGGAAAATAAGAAGTAAGGAAATGAATGGGTAAGAACTTAAAACTACAATTCTGAATACATGCAACCATAGCAAAGTAACATCAGTTATGCTGATGCTTGATACCAATTATGTTTCATACCATCTCTTGTAAAACTAAGTCCAACTCAGCATCAGGGCAAACACATGACAACCATTTCATGATTTATTCCAGTAATTTGGTGTAAATGACTAAAACATCCCAGAACGCATCACTTATAAGAGAAATTTATTATAAAAGCATTACATGTAGTATATAGTTATGTAGATGTTATTGTATGCTTTTACTCAAAAAATTATTTACACTAAAGATCAAAAAATAAAACGGAAAACATTGTGTGGAAACTAGGTATTTTTTCCTGTCGACAGCAGACACTGAAATGTGAACTGTGTGAAAGTGAAGTTGATGCTATGTATTAAAGGCACGTTTAAGAACTGTGTCTAACACCCAAATCTATAACCCACTAAAGTGCCAAGGAGATCAATTATCCGTGAATAATTGAAACCAGAACAGAGGAGTGAGAACATACTGTCAGAATGAGAGCAGCTCTGGCAGCGCTGACTGCGGTTGTAAAATTATAGAGTAAATTAAACAGGAAGACATTTCAGTGAAGGCTTTTCACTGAAGACCAGGAGTTTTCTCAGAGCATAAGCACGTGGCTGGAAAACTGCATAGGGTGAACTCGGGTAAGGTGGGACACCTGTAATTTGTTGTGTTTATTTCTTATTATAAAGAATAAGTCAACATTGCTATTATTAAACATAAGTGTGCCCTATGTTCGAAAAGGCTACTCCCTTCCCGGTGTTGCAGTGTGTCATCAAAAGTAATAGCTATTTGGAATGGGCCTGAATGTCATTTTCAACATCACTTTAATGAAGCTGAAGCCAAAGTACTCTCCTGTCATACACTTTGGTTGTTATTTAAAATATTTCCATGTCTTTTGATGATGTTCCTATTAATATGAACAAAAACGTATACAAGTAGAAAAACTAAACAGATAGGGGAAAAATGTATTTGGACACTTTTGTGTTATTATTTACAGTGTGAGGCGCTGTCTAGCAAAGACGTATAATATTGTGGGAAAGGAAATACTGAGGTCAGCAGTGGAGATGTCCATACTGCAAATACAGAGGTAAGCATCTTTAAAGATGTAAGTGTAAATCTGCAGTGCTACAGTGGAATTCTACATACAAAGGCTGACTAAATGCTAATACACGAATAAAGAAATTCTGAATTTCAGTAAAGAACAATAGTACCATGCATTATTAACGTAAGCTTTACCATAATTTTCATGCATTGCAAAAATGTCTTGTTTTAACTACAATGCGAAATTGTCTTAATCTGTGCATATTGTGCAATCAGCATATGACAGCAAAAATGTCATTGATGTACTGTATGAATTTTCTGAAACTAAAAGTGCTCGTCTCTGCGTTCACAATACAGAGAGTTATCCCAATGTAGCTGATACATAAACTAAGGACTGGTTCACACTTTGAAGGAACATCTGCATGCTTGGACACACCTTGTTCCAAAAAAAATGTACAATGTAGGATGTGTGATCAAAGCCAAACACGCAGGAAAAACAAGGCGTCTTGTTTAGAGCTTGAATTGCAGTTAATGGCTCTACATTCATACTGGCAGGTTTCATGTTTAAATGGTCCTTTTCTACACAAGGCCACTCAAGGCTAGCGTACAGATGAAGTCAAAAGCAATGTAAACAGTGTACAAGAGTGGGCTTAAATACTAGTAAAAATATTTTAAACAAGCATTTTAGTACAAAAGGCTCTAGAGAGCAAGAGAGCTAAAGATAATGTCTGACTTTCACCCTGATCTCCTGACTCTAGGCCTGCTGTGTTACTGTGATTTTCAGCTAAGTAGCACTGCAGAATTTAAAGCTAAAATATTATATGCTAACAAAACTGACTCATGTTAGCTGTCATACTGCACAGCTACAGCTTGATGTTCCAGGTACTGAGCTTAGATTTAAGTGTTATAACTGTAAACCAAATATATAAACAACTAACAGTGAACATTATTCTTAAAAAGTTCAATGAGTTTAGTAACCTTCCAAGAAGGTTAAACTGTAATCGTTCAAGAAATAAAAATGAAGCAAATGTACTGTATCTATAGTGTAGAGGTTAGTATAATTAACCTGTATGCTATATACAGTACAGGGGTTAGACAATGAAACTGAAACACCTGGTTTTAGACCACAATAATTTATTAGTATGGTGTAGGGCC
>JAOVVH010000041.1:3864968-3879271 GCA_028566435.1 Scorpiodoras heckelii
GTATCATTAGGTTCCTGTGAATCTCTCTCTCTCTCTGTGTGTGTGTGTGTGTGTGTGTGTGTGTGTGTGTGTGTGTGTGTGTGTGTGTGTGTTCATACATGTATGGAGTATTTTATTTCACTAGAATGTTTATGGTATCTCTGGAGCAGCTTGGTTAAGCATTCATAGCAAAACAACAGCCTAATATCCTGTACCTATGTCATCTCTGCATGCATGCCTGACCATCAGTGTTAACCACCTTTTAAGATAGGAAATGGAGTAGAGGAAAAAGCTTCACATTTCACAAAGGAAAATTACCATTTGGAAATTCTAGTGTTGCAAAACAAACCAGCACGTGATGTATAGGGAACTTTCACAATGCCACTTTCGCTGATGCTGAAGAATCCAGAAATGTCTTATATCACGTGACATTCTAATTACTCCAATCGCTTAGTCCAAGCTGCATCTGTATCTAAGCATTCAGGGTTTAGGGTTTCATTTTCCTGATTCAGCAGGACCAACATGGCTGGGCTCAGGTCATCAGCACTGCTAACAATACTCATACTCACTTTTAGGAGCTCTGAAGGCGTGACCCAGCCTGGATCCTGCAGGCTTGTGTGTGACCCTTTCCAAGGCACACATGAGTTGGGAGCTAATGGCCTGGTCATCCCACTCTCTTCTTCTGGAGGGGGTCCTATGGGTCCTGCAGGGCCGCCTGGAAAAGCAGGACCTCCTGGACCACCTGGAGCTAAAGGAGAGGGATCTCTTGCAAGGGGAGCAGTGGCCTTTTACGCAGCACTGAAGGAAGACTTCGGAAAAGAAGACATTCTGAAGTTCAGCACAGTGATGACAAATCTGGGTGGTCGTTATGACTCCTCAACTGGAACATTCACTTGTAAGTCAGCTGGCGTGTACCACTTCAGTTACCACATAGTGAAGAATGGCCTGACCCTCAGAGCCGACCTGGTGCTCAACGACCACAAGGTAGCTAACACTCCTGTTCGGTTCGCTGCTTAGTAATGGGTGTCATGCTTTGATTTTATTTTTAAAAATCCATATAAAGCTTATCCTAGTTATTAAGTCATCTACCTTATACAAGGGTGAGTCAAAAATTATCCACACTCCAGTTATATTAAAACTTCTGTTGGCTGCACTTGTCTTATAAGTGCTTTCTGTATAGGTCGCTGTCTCCCCAATCACTGCTGTGCAGGTTTGAACGGTTTGAAGTTATGTCAGTTAATTTGTGACTATGGTGAGAGAAACAATGGCTGCCCCACTGATGAAGACTGATTTACTGAAGACTTTGTGCACAGTATGGAGAAAGTGTTTTGTTGTGAAGAAGTGTCCTTGCTATAGTACTGATCTTGCCCCATTGAATTATCACCTGTTTGATCCCCTGAAAGAAGCCCTACGAGGACGAAGATTCACATCTGGTGAAGACGTGAAGACAGCGGTACATTCGTGGCTCACAGCTCAGCCTAAAATATTTTTAATGAGGGAATATGAAAGCTTGTTGCCAGACAGATAAAGCGTATTAAAAAACAGGGAGATTATGTCGAAATATGATGTATTTGTTTGTCTCTGAAAGATGATTAAAATAAATTGTACAGCCAGAGTGCGGATCATTTTTGACTCACCCTCGTAATTTATATTATTAAACATATGCTCTTTCAATAATGAGTGCAAATAAGAAAAAGATAAAGGCAATGTGACTAAAATCGCATTTTCATTATTATATATAAAGAATAGCATTGTTTTGCCCTGTAATCTAAAATCACTAATAAATACATGACAAAAACATTTGAAACTAAGAGCAATCAAAATAACTGGGTACTCATTAATGAACTATCTGTTTGTGTGTGTGTGTGTGTGTGTGTGTGTGTGTGTGTGTGTGTGTGTGTGTGTGTGTGTGTGTGTGTGTGTGTAGATTGTGGCGAGTGCAGTAGCAGTTGACGCGCTCCACACTGACACGGCCAGTAACAGTGCAGTGTTGCAACTGAGAGATGGTGATCGAGTGTACGTGCGCCTGAACAAGAGTGACAGCACACTTAAGGACACGCAGAACCTCTTCAGCACCTTTTCTGGCTACTTGCTGTATGAGCTTTGAGCCACAAGATGTTAAAGCTTCCTCTCTACCACCTGGATTGATGAATCCGAGTCACTATTCCTCTATACCCATTTCTCTCTGCTTTTGTGCTAGAAAGCTTTGTATTCAGCTTTGTATTTTCGCTGAATAAAAGGAAAGCTTTGTTACCATGTTCTAAGCCTTTTTTCTACCATGTAGAATCAATTCTGCAATTAAGCAACAAGGATGAGTCCTTGGCAACACATTTCACAGGATGAGAACAGACATCACACAGAGACAACTGGACCCGAAAACGCACATACTTACACGTGCACAATTGCTCAACTGTTTCTCAAAGTTTCAAGGACAAGTCATTGAGCACTGGGCTCTTCTACATTATAATTGAGAACATAAAAGCACACAATCTCAGGTAAACACATGAAGCCAACAGAAATATTCACTTACACACTGATAGTCAAGACATGACTTCCTCACCAACCATGTGCTTGGAGTGGAAGCAATACAAACGACCACATGTAGTGCTGCATTCTGCTTTGAGCTGCTCTACATAAAAATGGCCTCTTAATAGTGTCATCACTCTTTATAGATAACAGCAGTTAAGTAAGTTCTGCCTTAATGAGCTCCTCTGAGATTCATGGCTTCACACTAAAATTGGGCTTTAACCCGTGTTAATGGAAAAAGCTTATTCCTGATACTCACCCACCTCTTGAACCACGGCTGTTATCTTGCATTCCATGCTCAGTCATACCACTCTTCAAATACTGAACATAAAATCACTCTCAGAGCATGAACTAGCAAACAGTGGCCAGGGCTTTGTTTACTGAAAGGGATTTCTTTTTATTAGAAGACTTTTATTCATCTACAAACTGAATAAAACTGCCACCCCTATTTGTCATTTTTACTCCAAAACAGGTTCAGTGCAACTGAAGAATGCTAATGGCTTCTTCCTGTGTACACTTCACTTTTAACACATCACAAGTGGTCTAAATTTAGTCTACTATCTAAATGCACTGCTATTTCATTTGCAGTTTGGTGGCATATTATAAATGCTAAACAAATACAAATGTGACTTATGAGACACAAAAACCTGAAATTTGAAGAAAAAAAAGCAAAATATGACAGAAAAAATATATCAATCTGAAAAAATTGGTAATTAATGAATTAAATAACTAATAAATTTTCATATTCATTTCTAAATATGCTGTATATGAACTGAAATGGGAATATGGTTGTAGATAATATACTACTGTTTACCACAGCTCTGCTGAATTTTCATTAATCAAATTTAATTAATAAATCAATTTAAATTAAAACAAATTGATGAATTGATTCATTAATCAATCACTTCAACAATTTTTATTAATCTGCTCATTCTAATACATTACCATTATAACCAATGATTTTTGCTTCTTCTGTTTTTTCTCCCCACCAAATTATGGTCAACAGTATAATACTAAGACTTCCTCAATCCACATAAAACTTGATGTAGCCCAACATGTCTGATACAGAATATAAAGTTTTTGTCCATAGGTGGGTCCCTTCACACTAGCCCCCCGTGAAGTGGCACGGGCTCAAAACACTTCTTGGGCAATAGTTCGAAAATCATTTTGCAGATATAAAAACTTCGTTGTAAGTTGTCCTCTAGCAGGCCGTTACTTTAGCTCATTACAATTCATCTGTGGAGTAGAACCACCTAGTGAATAATGTTCAAAGCGAAAATCGAGCATTTCACTAGCCAATATCATGTCATTTAAAAAGCTCAAATTTCAACTTCAAAACTTCCACTTCATTCTTGCTCTTTGTATCACTTTATGCAGTGGTCATAATATGCAACATTATGTCGTACATATGGTTCTACTGTAACTCGTTTACAAAGATGTTGGATGTTCTACAGCACTAGTCATCAACCTGATGCTTTGCTTTACCAGTTGATTGCCGAGGCATTTTAGTAGCTCTCAACACATTTTAAAATTAAATTTAAAATATGCAATGGTAAAATATCTGCTGGTTTGCTAGATTTGAATACATCAACATATTTAATTGGTAGTGCGCAACTGTATGGATGGGACATAACCCAAGAAAAATATAATAATAACTGTTTCTGGCAGTGTAACATTAAGCTGCTGTTAAGCTACATAGCTAGCTAACGTTCACTCCATAGGTGTACTGTCAGGAAGTACACGTGGTCCACGGCTGAGCTATTATTATATTTCCCAATAGGCATGGAAATGATTTTATATATAAAAATTAACACCACTAAAAATTTTAACACAGATTAAAAATGAGTTAAATTATGCAAACCAGCGGCACCGTCAGTGAACACATTGAGCGTTATGTTGCTCGTTTTAGGCTGCATTCCTCTAGGAATCTCTAGGGTCCCTAAGCTGTATTCCTGCTCCCTATACACTGCAGGCACTTTTGAAATAAATGTGATGAAACCTCTATGAACTGTGGGTGAACTATTTTAACTTTTTAATGTTGGTTGTTGGAATGTAAAACTTACTCTTCGGTTGCAACGTGCCGCGTTACACTAATTTAAATTGGTGAATCGATGCCTTTAATTAAACTCCAACTGTAATCAGTATATCAGCTGAGTGAAAGACAAAAACTATTTTTATTTAAAAATATGAAAAGACATCAATTGTCTTTAATAGTTCACTTTTATAAAATAAAGTCAAGTGAATAATGAGGCAACATTCAGCAGTCTTTCTCTTAAATTAGACCAGTGATAAACGGCAACATTTTCAAATTTGCTTTTACAGTGGTGTACACAAAGTGGTGCCTTAACAGTTCCTGGTCCTTCTCATGATGCACCATACATTTTCAATAGGAGACAGATCTGGACTGCAGGCAGGCCTGTCAGGCCACGCTGTTGCAACTCGTGCAGAATGAGGCCTGGCATTGTCCTGCTGAAACAGACATGGAGTTCCTGGGAAAAGATGTCGTCTTAATGGCAGCGTATATCTCTCCAAAATGCCAATATAAGCCTCTGCATTAATTTTACCTTCACATATATACAGATCCCCATGCTATGGGCACTGATACACCCAATGCCATCATAAATGCTGGTTATAGCACTTTTCATTGATAAGAGTCTGGATGGTCTTTTTCATCTTTGGCATGCACATTCAGCAGAAGTTTCCAACTTTGGCGTTTACGCACTGAGATTTTCCCTGACTTCCTGAAACTTTTCATGATATTATGAACTGTAGATAATGAAAAACCTAAATTCTTTGCAATCTTGCACTGAGAAACATTGTATTTGAACTGACTGACAATTCTCTCATGACGTTTGGCGTGAAGTAGTGAACCACAACTCATCCTTGCTTTCTAAGACTAAGCCTTTGGTGGAAGCTCCTTTTACACTCAATCTTGATGACCTCATCTGTGGAACTTTCCAGAAAGATGTGACTTGTATAACATTATCCGTCTTATTTCGCCTCTGTCCCACCTTTTGTGTGTCACATTCTGTTGTTTTTTATGTTTTCAGAATACAATTAGGTCTGCAAGTGAAAACACTGAACATGATTTCTTTGTACTTTTATCGGTTAAATAAAATTTCAAGCGATTTAACAAATTACAGTTTTTAGTTTTATTGCATTTTTAGAATGTGTCCCAACTTTAGTGGAAATAGGATTTGTACAATCATGGTACATGGTAGGAGTATCCAGTGTGTACTCTATGTAACAGTCAGGAGCTTTTCCACCACACGAGTGTCTTCAGCACACGACTTTTCACTTTAGTGTTTCATGGATTAAGTCTGCACTAAGTCTGCACTGACTTCAAGAGAGAGAAAACGAAAGGTTGGTGAAGGAACAGCGGTTTAAGGCTGCTGTAACATAAATGATAACAGGAATTAACTAGGCTTGCAAACACTCCACAACATTAAATGTAACTATAAACAGATAAAAAGCACAATGAGCCATTCATTAATTAGAAATTGTAATTGATAAATTGCTATGATATAAATGGAATAAAACACTCCAAGGCTGCATCCCACCACCCCCTTATTGCCAGTTTTCCTACAGCATGTCCCATTGTGTTTTATTCTTTATGTAATATCTATATGACATAATCTTAGAATTAACCAGACACTTTAAAGTATTCTCTTATCCTTTCCTTTTGCTTCATCTCACCCAAGCACATTTTATTTCATGATCTTAGTAAAGTTTTAGTTTCCAAAAAAAAAGTTACAGCCATTTCACACAAAAGCATACTAACAAAGCACTGACAACAGTAGTTTATAAAGAACAGTGGAAGTTTGCTTTGATGAGTTTCTGATATGTGCCTCAAGCATTAATCATGCTGCAGGTTCACATCTTGCATGAGACACTAAATGCAGAGTCAATGCCAAGAAACTGTCATAGACCAGCAGTTTCCATTATTCCTGCTTAAACTTACTGTCACTTCATTCTTTAGCCAGAAAAACAATTCCCCATATTCTGACAAAATATTATATGAAATGGTTTGAAGAACCCATCATTTCCTTGGTAATACTCTGAACCATCTTGACAGGGTTCTACTAAACACTAGCAATATACCAGCACCAACATCCACTACAGTGATAACCTGTAAAAATTGGAAAGGTTTGTCTCTGTTTAATAATTACAAGCACGTTAGTTATAGTAGAAACTAAACATAGAAATTGTTTGTAGTCTTTTGAAGAAATGCAGTTTCAGAAATGGATTTCAACTGTTAGAGACAGGTGACATCAGTTAGCTTTGTTTTGGAGGCCCAATAAAACTTGGGTGTTGCTGGGGCATGTTAGGGCCTCACAGTTTCCATGGAAAATTGTTTTATTACACAATAGAGAAGTAATCATTAAAAAAAATTAATTGGCTTTGACAGTGCTTTCAAAATAAAATCCAGCCTATAGTAGTACACATAACAGAAAACCAATCAAATATAAAATGCACATACACACATACTCTCAAACTCTGTACACTTAATCTGAAAGGTGCAGTCCTTTTTCTGGAATTGACTCCAGATAACAATACAAAAGGCTTTAGTGTTTGGTGACAGACTTCTAGTGTTCACAACATCCAGGGTGTCCACATTTGCCCTTATCCTCCTCTTTGTCTATAGGAAGACAGGTCCGATCTAATATCCTACTCCGAATGATCTCAGGTCATTTCTCCTATTTTCTTATCTTTATCTCCACCCATTTCACTGCCCCCCCCTCTGTGATTTGTTTGTGCATACATCAGCAAGCATTTTGAACTTGGGTCCAAGCGAATCCAAAAATTCCAGCGACTCCTTTTCACCAAGGCTACTACAGCACCCAACAGACCCTGCAGGAGAGCCCACTCCCTCATGCCCATAAGGCCTCAGGATATCGTCCGCAAATCGTGCATCTGCATCCTCTCGAAAGTGGGCCAGTTTCTGCCACAAAGAAACGGAGTAGGCGTAATGAAGTGAAATGAAATTAGATGAAAGCGTCATAAACTCAGACCAAAGCTGTTCTTTAAGCAGCACAAAAGCAGCAGAAAATATAGATAGCAGAGGAGAAAGGGTTCATTGAAAAGGAAAAAGTAATGCAAAACCTGAAAGATGATAACTCGTGCATCTGCTATGTGATAATTAAGTTTTCTAATGCAACCCCAGAGCACAATCACAACCAAGCAATAAACAGACACAGCAAATAAGAAACAGTGATTATCTATGTGTATTAGAGCGTTTGTAAGATGCCAGAAAGTCACCAGCTCCACTTACTTTCTCGATCTGAATCCCGCTTTCCCTCCACCCATCCATTGTTGAAATGGTGGGGTATTTCTTAACGGTGTTGCCGTACATGCCTGTGCCGTACTGTCCAGAGGACAATGTATTGGTGGTCATGAAGCCCTGCAAGTTGTTGTGGTATATGCTGCCGCCTCCAATATTATGGTGTCCAAAACCCGTGTTCAACGTGGTGTTCTGCTCCAGCCTGACTCCTCCTATAGAGTTGTCCATTATATCTGCCCCATTGGCAGGCATCATTAACAGCGCATCTGTATTTTTCTGTTTAGGGTGTGCAATTTCATATTATTATAAGATAATAAAATATATATATATAATAATTAACAATTACATACACTATAGAGCCAGATGTTTGTAGACACTGGACCATAACACCTTTAAGTGCTTGGTGAACATCCCATTTTGGTATCTTTTGCTGTTATAGTAACCTCCACTCTTCTGGGAAGTCTTTTGTCTAGATGTTTCAACCACAGCTTTGCCACAAGAGCATTACTAAGGTCAGGCACTGATGTTGGGAGCACCGAGAACTGGGGTGCAGTCCGCATTCCCATTGATCACAAAGGCATTCATTGTGCCGACCACTCAAGTTCTTCTACTCCAAATTAAGCAAACCATGTCTTCATGGACCTCACTTTGTGCACAGGGGCACTGACATGCTGGAACAGGTTTGGGTCCCACAGTTACAGTGAAGGGAATTTGTACTTTTATGCTACAGTATATAAAGATATCCTACACAATTAACGCTTTCAATTTTGTGGCAACACTTTGAGGAAAGAACACTTATGGGTGTGATGGTCAGATGTCCACATATGTTTGGCCATACACTGTACTGTTAAGGATTTGCTCAGGCATTATGGTAATGTTTAGCACCAGCATTTATGCTTAATAAAAACATTTATGTCTCCTGGCACTAGGCCAGAGGCTTAAAAAGTCTTCTCACCACTTCCTCCCCTGGAGCTTCATAGTTGGATTTGAGCAGCATCCCGCCATTCATATTATCATCTTCCAGAGCCAGTTTCTCTCCCTTTGTGCTGCATGCAAATACACATAGCAGACCTACCCCAAGCAAAAAAGAAATTATTCAATTACTACATGAATAATTAACAACAATGTGCCAGCCCATGCACATTATTTTTTAGTGCTTTCATATATTTGTCTTATATATAAACCTAGACATCAACAAGAATGTGACAACCATAAAATTGAAATAAAAAAACATTTCAGTCCAGTTTAACATGCAAACTCTCTGGCTCGAGACAATGTCACATCAAGTGACAGACATTTACATAAAGATATGTGACTATAAAGCAGGAAAATATATCTAGATACTTGTAGGCTGTGATGAGCACCTATACATGAAGCTGGCATTAAAAGGCATGTGCCATGCTGCCTGCATCAGTACAGTACTGTCAATAAAACAGAGAGTTGGGAAGCATTTGTAAGACATTGCATGGCCAACACAGGGTACTTACAGAGCAGCAGAAGCAACAGCAGACCCAGCAGCATGGCGAGGACACCCCACACTCCCAGTGTGGTAGAAAGACGTTGAGGTGTGCACACTCCCGCCGTCACACAGTCACATATTCGTACAGACACGGTTTGCACTTTCCCCAAACCCTGAAGGTCCTTCACTAGTACCGGGACACTGTACACACCATAGGGCAAGTCCACAGTTGGCTGCAGCATTGCTGACGTACCTAAAGCACAAAGAGGTGCTGCCTTAGAGAAGTGCAAAAAACATTTTTGTGGGCTGACTTTCATTGTACAGTTTAATTGGCTGCCCCACAATCTTTCACTACACAAACAGACTTATTTACAACTATTACAATCTGAAGATTACTAGAATGGACTCTACAAAATTCTCTACTTGACATACCTGTGACACCTGTTAACTTCCACTGTCCAGAATTTCCACTGCCCAGTTCAAAGGTGAATGGATCAGAGTACGGCGTCTGGTCAAGGTCTTTAGCCTCAATGCGTACGGAGCCCTTTGTACCATCTTTGCTGCACAGGACCAAGTTTGGCTGAGTGATGACTGGGACATTATCATTCACATCCTCAATGAGGATTGATACCGTACCAGTACCAGACTTCTGACCTAGGAGTGAAGTCGAAAATGCGTATTCAGTGTGTGGTGTCATAGCATTTGTTTTATTAACAGCACAATGCATTATGACCACCCTTTAGGCTGGTTATTTACAAACAGAAAAGTTGAGACACTTTCTTAAAATGAAGCCTCATTTAACAGACAAAAAGATAAGAAAAGATTTTCAGTGTTTTCTATTTGTTAAATATAAACAAATTTAGAAATTGTTGCCTGCAACACAAAAAAGATTGGGACAGAGGCGTGTTTACCACTGGGTCACATCACCTTTTCTTTTAATTATACTTTTTTAATCATTTGGGAATTGAAGATACTAATGGTTGCAGTTTTACAAGTGGAGATGTTTGCCCATTCTTGCTGAGCACAAGAGTTGAACAGTCCATGGTCACTGTTTTCTGATTTTCCTCTTCATGATGAGCCATGCACTGAAATTTCCCCTGACTCCTTGAATCTTTTATGATATTCTGAACTGTAAATAGTGAAAGACCTAAATTCTTTGCAATCTTGCAAAGAGAATCATTGTCTTTGAACTGACTGACTGTCTTTGAATTCAATCATGAAGTTTGGCAAAATGCTACCCTTTCATTAGTCTTATTTTGCCTCTGTCCCAGCTTCGTTTTTTGAGTGTTACAGGCATCAATTTCTAAATTTGTTCATATTTAACAACAAATAGTAGTACATTCATCATCCAAAACACCGAAAATCTTTGTCCTTTTGTCAGGTAAATAAATGTTCAAGGGAATAAAAAAATTACAGATTACAGTTTTTATTTCATTTGTAGAAAGTGTCCCAACAGCAAATAGTGTTTTTATATCTGATAATAGTATTTTGATAGGGGTATTATTTATTGGAGCAAAATGCTGAAATAGTATTTACCTAAATATTGTAAATAAACATGAATAAAAATGTTGTCCTGATACATTCATAACCCAAACCCACCAATTTAATCTGAGTTTTTAACCTATAACCCAATAGGTCATAACAAAAAACTTTCAGAACAAACCATGCCCTGTATTGTTAATCTGACCAATAAAAATCAAAACATCCTGTATTTTGTAAACACCACAAAATGAGCAAAACACTCTAAGTCTCTACAGGTGTAAATGCCCTGAAACGTCATCTATAATAGAATGCGGTTGTTTTGAACAAGCACCAATAATTCTGTTAGACATGTACTCACTCTTATCCACTGCTTTGACAGTGATGCTATATGTATTATTATTTACAAATGGTGATTCTCTGTCAATGGTCATTGCTGTCTTCAGCTCGCCAGTGGCCTCATTCACAATGATCCAGGAAGCTCGGTCAGTCAGCTTATAGTATCTGTCAGTGGAAGAAAGTTTTGGATTATTTTCTCCTTTATATGTTCATTTCCTGGAATGCACAGTGGTTCATAATATCATCGGCATGCCATGCTCCAACATGCCTAACAATCCAAAAATCATATATCAGCAAGGGTGCTTTACAACTATTAATCCATTAATCAAGATCAGACCAATTCTTTTGGTTAGTTTAGTTCTTGGTTTTTGTTATCACACTGCATATAATTTAACCAACTAAAAGCCACAAAAATGGCTACGGTCTATGTACAGATAAAGGTTTCAATTGTCATTCATTTTCATTCAAAAATCAGAAATAAAACCTTTGCCAAGAGTCCACAGAAATCACAAGAATGGAGAACAAAGAGCAGGCATGCAATAAATTACTAGATTAGTATATACATTTAAAACCAAAGTGAGACCCAGTCAGTGTCAGGCTGGTTATTATGTTCAGCACCTGACTGACATGTCTGTGTTCTCATCCACACAAACGAACTGCATCAAGGGGGAAAATGCACAAGGTTTTAATTCAGACTAAACACTGCACAGTGAAAGCACAGCAAGAATCACAAAGTGCCCTTACTTTATGTCCTTGCTGCTTTTAGTTTCTGGATCAATGGCTGTGTAGGTTCCAATCACAGTCCCGTTGGGTAGATTCTCTTTAACTTTGAGCATGAGTACAGGTGCAGAGAATTCTGGTCCTTCGTCCACATTTTCCACTTTGACATCCACAGGCACCTTCTCCAAAGGGGAAGTGTTTCCTTCAAGAGGAGCCTCATTACGCGCCATCACCTCCAGCTTCGCTGTTGGCTGTTTCTCATAATCCAGAGGCTGATTACAAGAGAAAAACAGAGAATTGTCAAATATAGGAATGAACATACTGTGAAAATTATTCTAGAGGATGTATAATTAAAAAGGCACTGAATGTCACATTTTATATGTCTGGTTCTACAAAAGAGGTGTTGTTTGTAGTTCTGTGTACAATACCTGTGGATTTCATATGCTTTTATTAATACTAAGGAGATTTTTAAAAAAGTCAGTGAGTTGTTGTGAGCGCTGAGTGAACACAACATGTATTAGCTTGCTGGTCTGAAGGCAGGGTGTGGCTGAGCCTAACAATCACACAAACATGTGAGACAGGGCAATGTTCAGCCAGCCTCTCTCACACCCTGCTCACCAACTGCAGTTCAACACTAAAACTACTCTAGTTCATACACACCGAGCATTACAAATATCACTGCACTGAAGTACACTGGAGTTTCTGGGGGAAATGCCACACGTCAAAAGCAAGCACACTACACATAAATGCATCTCTAAACTCGGTTAAAAAGGGAATTCAGAAGGGTTCAATGCCAAGAGAATACATATAATACCACAAAATCTCAGGCACATATAAAGAAATTCTGTTTAGATGCTTTCAACTATTATGAAATTATGAATGCTTACAGAGCATGCTAACTTAATCTGATCACTGTAAAGTGCCAGCTGAAATTTGATTGGCTGATGGAAGCTAACGCTAGGCACGTAGCATTTGACTAGTCCAAGGAGTATTTTGCCACCAATTTTGTGAAGATATGCAAAAATCATTTGATAGCACATTTTGCATATTATGCAAATGACCTACAATTACTGTTGACACATATAAATAGTCCAAATAGCACATTGGTGTGGTATTAGAGAAGACGACACTGTGCTATAATGCCACCATCAGGCTGATAAGGCTCATCTTACTTGCCTGAGTAGTGGGAGAGTGTATTACCTTTCAACCAGGTTACTGAGCAACTTCATTGTCTGTACACCCTATAGTATAGTCTGCATGACCCATTTTAGAGGAGGAGGAGGAGAAGAAGAAAACTAAGTCAAAGCCATATTTGCCAACCCTCTGCCTCCAGAAGAAATTCAAGCCTGCCCTCTATCCTCTTACCTTTGTGACATAAAGCAATCCACCATTTGTGGCTGGATCGGTTTTCACCATGAAGTTGCCATTCTCATTGCCCTTGGTGATCTCGTACACTGCTCTCCAGTTGGGGGTGTTCTTCATGTCCCTGTCCTCCACAGGCATCCTGAGGATTAGCACGTCTCCTTGGTTCTCAACCACATTGGCTGTGTACTAATGCACAAACAGTAAATTAATACTGAGCCATATTAAACCATATTTAATATTTTAGTGTTTAGGATGTATGTTTCATGTTTCAGTTAATAATAATCTAGTATTGTTGCTTGCTTAGTACTGGTTCCTTGACTTTGTGCACTCTAAAGTTGAAGAGGTTGAAAAGATAAGTGTGGCCCACACCTGCAGTCAGGTGGGGTCAGTCAGGGTGGAGCACACAGTCATTGACATCATCATGTCCAGGCTAAAGTGGAGATGAGCTTACATTTGACATTTCTATGCCCTTATTTTGTTTCTAGTTTATGTCAATAAATTTTCTTTAACTGAAATTATCCCTCTGGACTTTTTGAGTTAACTGGAAACAACTCTATTCCCATTACAGTGAAGCATTATCCCAATTGAACCTGTTTTTTGACAGTACAAATACCACAGATGAGAGTTGGAAGCCATTCTCTTTGGTCAACCTTTGTTTACTATATACAGTTGAAACCAGAAGTTAACATACACTATATGAAAAGACAAATATGCATTTTTTTTCTCACTGTCTGAGATGAAATCAGAATAAACTTTTCCGGTTTATGTCAATTAGGATTACCAAAATTATTTCTATTTGCTAAATGCCAGAATAATGAGAGAGACAATTTTTAAGGCAATTTTTATTACTTTCTTCAAAGTCAAAAGTTTAAATACATTCCATTAGTATTTGGTACCATTGCCGTTATACTGTATGAATTGGGTCAAACGTTTTGGATATCTTTCCACAAGCTTCTCACAATAGTTGGCAGGAATTGTGGCCCATTCCTCCTGACAGAACAGTTGTAAAAGAGCCATGTTTGTAGGCCGCCTTGCTTGCACATGCCTTTTCAGCTTTGCCCATCAATTTTCAATTGGATTGTGATGGCCACTCCAAAACATTGACTTTGTTATCCTTAAGCCACTTTGTAACCAGTTTGGCAGTATGCTTCGGGT
>JAOVVH010000041.1:3892819-3903701 GCA_028566435.1 Scorpiodoras heckelii
AAGAGAGTATGCATTGCCTCTGGGGGGTCCTGTCCTGAGATTACCTGACAAGCTCTAAAGTACAGCCTCCATGCGCATGCCACACAAAACTGAAGTACCTGCCTTCACAAAGTATCATACACATTGTTAATTATAGTCTTGACCACAAAGATCAAGTAAAGGGAAAAAAAGCTACCAAATAAACAATATAGAGTACATACTTATATGCAAAGCCCTGTATGTTCTATGTGTCAAATTGTATGTTTATAGTGTAAAGGCTGGTATGAAGAAAACTCCACCAATAGCAGACTTTATGCAGGTTTTAAAACATCCCCTGATGAGCGAAAATGAAAATAAACGGACACCCGTACGTTAATATTGGCGGGGGTGGGTTAACAAAACCTGGCCAGGTGCAAAACCAACACCTTGCCAAACCTTCCTTGCTTCCTTGAAATGCATAAGATCAATTTTTAGTCTGTTATATACTATATCATTTTAATTTTAATTATAATCCCTCATTAAGAGAGATAATGCATGCTTTTGTTCTTATAGATTTGTGGCTGTGTAGCCTGAGTCTTCATTTGTTTACCACTTGTTTGACTATTGCAATATTTATCAACTGTTACAACATAGTAGGAATTAACATTACAAGGGGAAAAACCTATAGGTAATCCACAAGCGATCTGCAACTGCACACTATATCAAATATCAGTGCTGTTAGGACATTAATCCCACACCTTTGTTCACATTTGTTCACATTTTTTCTGCTGCTTGAATTATTTTATGACACAAACTGGAGGCTATGACTTTAGACCACAATTCAGAACAGTGGGAAATACTTAATATTTGAATTTACTGTGCAAACAAACAATTAATGCAAAGATAATATATGCATATAAATTATTTTGACCTCATACAACTTCTAACTACATATAACTACTTTTTTTATGTAGGAGGCCGGAGTGGATGCAAATGCAGCTCAGTTTTTATTAAAACTGGCAACAAGTCTAAAAGAGCAGACAAAGCTCATGGTAATAGAGCAGACATAGGTCAGGCAATCATCCAACAAGAAACACCAGGCAAATCCAAGCTCAAAGTCAAAATACATTGCAAGAGTCAAAAACAAGGATCAAATTTGATGAATACACTGGCTTGGAATCCGCAAGTATGTGAACACTGAACAAAACTTTACCCAGAATGAGTTACAACAGGTTCGTACAACAGCCAGCAGTGATGGGGTAGCTCAAGATGGTAGATGAATTTGTTGATACATCTGACTACTTTGTAAAGGCCAATGCAGGGATTAAATTTTCAATGACAATGAGAACCATGGTGGTACCATGGATACATGGAGGTCTGTGATAAAATTGTGTTAAAAAGAGCTATGTCACCATGTTAAGTAATGGGCAGCATGAATCTCCAGTAGAAATTTGCAAAATCTTTGGAGGTCCTTCACCATTTGAGGAACGGGCCATCACGTGACTGTCTGCACCTTTTCTTGCACATGGAATTTTTGTGGTCGTTGTTGTCTGATTCTCCTCTTCATGATGCACCATACATTTCAATTGGCGACGGATCTGGACTGCAGGCAGACCAGTCAAACCACGCTATTGTAACTCATACAGAATGAGGCTTGACACTGTCCTGCTGAAACAAACATGGAGTTCCTAAGAAAAGATGTTGTTCTGATGGCAGCATATGTTTCTCCAAAATACCAGTATAAGCCTCTGCATCAATGGTACCTTCACATATATGCAGATCACCCATGTCATGGGCACTGATGCACCCCTATGCCATCACAGATGCTAGTTTTTGCACCATACGTTGGTAACTGTCTGGATGGTCTTTTTCATCTTTGGCATCTAAAATCTGATGTCCATTTTTTCCAAAAGAAAACTGAAACATGGACTCGTCTGACCAAAGAACATATTTCCACTTGTCTTTCTGTCTATCTCAGATGACTTTAGGCTCAGATAACTCGCTGGTGTTTCTGCACAAACTTTATATATAGCTTCCTCTTTGCTCTGGAAATGGAGTTTGCAGTTCAGAATGATCCTGACTACGTTATGTTGGTTTCCCGGTCCCTAGATGCATGTCTGTGGACACCAACTCCAGTCCTGGCTCCAGTGGGTATATTTCATGTGGGATGGTCAACCTCACTCAACCATTTTCATGTCGTACTTCACCACTTTGTGCCAAACATGAGAGAATTGTCAGTCAGTTTCTTGCAATGTTTCTCAGTGCAATATTGCAAAGAATTTAGGTCTTTCACCATCTACAGTTCATAATATCATGAAAAGATTCAGGGAGTCAGGGGAAATCTTGGTGCATATAAAGGCCAAGGGTGAAAACCGCTGCTGAATGTTTGTGACCATCGAGCCCACGGGCTGTACTGTTTGAGAAACCGTCATGCTACCGTGATGGACGTAGCCACATGGGCTCGGGAGTACTTTGGAAAATCACTGTCACTTAACACAGTCCGCCGCTGCATCAAGACATGCGGCCTGAAACTGTATTATGCAAAGAGGAAACCATATATTCATTTTGCACAGAAACACCGGCGAGTTCTCTGGGCCCGAAGTCATCTGAGAGGGACGGAAAGACAGCGGAAACATGTTCTGTGGTCAGACGAGTCCACGTTTCAGCTTTTTTTTTTTTTTTGGAAAAACGTGATCTCACAGTTGGCTTGAAAGCAGTTGGGGATCCTCCGAGAGGAACTTAAATCTGTGGTGGAGGATAGAGAAGTCTGGTCTGTTATGGCCACTGTGACCACAACCTGGAAAAACTGCGGAGAAAAATGAATGAATGAATGAATGAATGAATGAATGAATGAATGAATGAATGAATGAACCTATGCTTTAATACAAAGTTATATATATCCTTGGCTTTCAGGAAATAACATTATACATACATTTTTTTGGATGCTACAGTGAAATATTATTGTCGGATATTAAGTAAATAATGCAAAAGGCTAGCATGTTTGTGAACTGTGACGTGGATATGTACTCTCTCACTTAGACACACTACAGAGGCAGACAGAGAGAGAGACAGAGAGAGAGAGAGAGAGAGAGAGACAGAGAGAGAGAGAGAGAGAGAGAGAGAGAGAGAGAGACTCACACCCACACCTTTCTTTCTCTCTCTCTCTCTGTCTCTCTGATTAGATCCTCCTCTCAGCTTCCCTAAAGGTGCGGGTGTGTGTGTTGGTTTTGAAAGTGCTCACTTCCTCCTGTCTGCTGTAATCGCGCAGCACTCGTGGTGGACGCGTTCACACCATCCACATAAACAAGAGCGTTTTGTACACCGAGTTTGGACTGGAAACCAGCTGAAATGGCCCGGTCATGGCGTTCAGCGCCACTTCTCTGCCTGTTCGGTTTTGCTCTATGGGTACGTTTCAAACTTTACCTTATTATAATTATTTATTTATTTATTCATTTTATCTGCATATGTAACTAGTATACACACGTCCGGATACCGGTTCCCAGTATTTTGTTTTTTTTACTTTTGTTAAAACAACCATCACATGATTCTTTCACCGAGTTTACATTAACTAGCGATGTGTCTCTTTAGAGAACGAGCCGACTCTTTGAGTCGACTCTTTTAGGTGAACCGATACCAAGACCAATAGATCTTGTGATGATCTCGCTGAAAATTGACAATATAACAATAATATTTGTTTATAATAATAATTGCATAAGTGTACAACTGAAATTGAAAAGGTGTGCCTGTCTTTAAAAAAAAAGAGTTTTTCATGTGCATGGCTTTTACGTTGATATAATATGTAGCTAGTGTAGTGTAATGAATAGATAAACAGGACAGGAATCTTTATTTTCAGTGTGTGCTTGAATGGAAAGTGAGTTTAGAGACAGCAGTACAGTAAAAGTAATGCAGGACGGATTACGCAGTAGACTAATCAATGCAAGTGATTGATGAAGACGTTGTTATTTTACATTTATTTCTAATAACAAACACAATGCAAAGTATAACACTACGTTCAGAATCACAAGGAGATTCACAAAGACCAGTAATATGAACTGGTTGTGGTGAAGTTAAAATAAAACTGGCAGTTATCCATCAGGGAGAGAAAAGTTTCGGCTCTTTGTGTTGAGCTGTGCGGAGTACAGCGTCTTATTGGGAAAGAGCTAAAATTCCCATAATTACACTGAATTACTAGTTTTAACATGACCTTATTGGCATCCTATTGCCAAAAGATAAAGGGGCTGTGGCCTGTTTGTTAAATTCACCAGAACAGTTGACCCAGTTCAGGTGGTTCTTCCAGTGAGCCATTCTGAATATGGAAAGGATTACGGGAAAATAATCATCACAGTCTCTTGCTTGTCATTTCTCCACCGCACAGTGTAGATTATGTTTAGTCTTAGATTAAATTCATTTTTTTATTACCAGCTGCCTAAAGACTCCAGAAACCCAAATATTGCTGTTTATACTTATAAATTAGTAATTATTTGCCTATAATTGACACTTTTCAATATATTCACAATTTTCAAAATGATTCATTAGGATCTGTGTAATTGACCCCCATTATATTTTACAATAATTAATTTAATCTAATTGTTAATAATTGTATTTTCTCCAATGGTAGTGTGTTTAAACAGGGAAAGCACAATACTGTTTGAAATTTTATCACGGAAATTAACAATAAATTAAAAAAAAAACTTATTTCACCAAGTGAACGTAAGCAAGTCCAGATAGAGCTATAGCCGTAGGACGAATGTCTAGTTTGACCAATCCTAAAGAAGCACAGTTAAAGTCGTTAACATTATGTAATATAATCTTGCGAATAATTAGTAACTGACGGTTAAACGTTACAAGAAAAAATTAAATTGGCCTATTTGGCAATTAAATATAATATGAGTAGTGCTGTCCAAGTGTCTGAGATCGCTAGTGAAGATGCTTCTGAGGGAAATTTCTTTTTAAATTTAATGTAGAGGTTTTTAGGGATGGTGCTAGTTGCTGATCGGATCTTAAACGGCCACAGCAACATAGGACAGTGGTTCACCCGAGATCAACTGCTGCTAGTCGAGACTGTCAGACTGATTATGCTTTCCTGCCAGATGGGACCCACCAACCAACCAAACTCCTTTTATGTATATGTTTTTGTGTAGATATATTTACACACACAATGACTAATTAATTGTAAATTTTGTTTGTATGATTTGTGATTGATATAAAATTGATTTAATTAATTTAACGGCCAGGCCACCCAAAGAATATGGGTCCCTGCTGAGTCTGGGTCCTCTCAAGGTTTCTTCCTAAAATTTAAGGGAGTTTTTCCTTGCCACAGTCTTGCTCAGCAGAGGTTTTGGTCTGTTAATTTAAAATTCTGTAAAGCTGCTTTGAGACAATGTCCATTGTAAAAGGCGCTATATAAATAAATTTGACTTGACTTGACTTGACTTTATTACAGATTATATTACCAGGGACAACTTGAGTGAAATGCAGAATCCTAAAAATATTTACACAAATTTGAGAAATTGTTAGTATTTGGTACATGTTTTTCTTTTCTTTAATGACAGCGCACACTCGAGCTGACATGGACTCCACAAGTTTGTGCAAAACCTTATGATGCATTTTAGAGCAACTCCAACTGTCAGACATCAGAGACAGAAAGAGTTGCAGGGAATGATTATAGTAAAAGGTACAGGCAGGGACAAACAAATCCAAATGGCAAAACAAACGTCAGACTCAATAAACAGGTAATGTACAAGTAGATTATCAATGAAAGCGGCAAGAATTACAAAACAAGAGAACAAACGTGGGTCAGAACCAGAAGTAGCAAACGGCTTGGTACATCAGAAATGTAAACTGAGCTGAATGAATATGCAATGTCCTTGTGGTGTGAGTGTGCTCATATATGTGTTGGTAATGTGCACAGTCCAGGTGTGCAGCATTTTCAGGTGACCTGCTGTGGCTGATAGGTACTGTAGTTCGGCACCATTATGGGCACTATCAGGACAACATCAGAGTGTTGTGTGAACACATGCTTTAGTGGTAGGGACTAAACTCATTATCACAAACTTACTTAAATTTAATCGTGAGCTAGAAATTGTGAATAAACAAGATATTGCATATTTCCCACTTTCAAAATTCTAAAACTTTCTGTTTATTTCCAGTTTAAAAAAATCCCAGATTTTCAATGTGGTCTCAGACTTTTGGACCCCACTGTACATTGCTGGTCTTTTTAAAACTTTTCTTTATTTACAGTATATTCTTTTCCGATTAAAACCCTTGAATCTTCTTTAACTGAGAGCCTTGCTTTGGAAACACAACAACCATGGCTTTTTAATGTCAACATATCGGTTAAAATGTGGAATGTTAACAGCTATCATGCTATCATTAGTAAACTTTGTGGCTCCTTTTGTTCTGTGCTGGTGTTTCCATCAGATTTAGCAGTTTCTGAATAGGCCTCTAAGCACTAGTCTGGTTTGTTTGTGTGCTGAACGGTATTTGCAGTGAGAGATATTTGGAAGAGATGAACACAGTGTTGTGACAGATATCCAGTCAAGTAGACGCTTGCTTTCACAGGACTGTAGCTGTCCTGGATTTGTCCGCCATTTTATGTGGCAACCAAAGCGCGAAATGTCGACTCAGAGACTTTGAACTAAATCTACATTTTCAGCACAATATAAAAGTGCAAAAGTCCACAGCTCTTAGAGCAGTTAACATGAAGTCATATGTATATAGGAATAGCAATTTTCCTGCAGTATGAACAGAGAAGACTGGCACTAACCTCAAGACAAATTAAGGCTTAAGCAACCACTCAAATCTGTTATAATAATAAAAGATGAGCCGCAATGTGAATGCCTCTTTGTCTTTTCTCCTAGTGTGTGTTTGAAGCTGGAGCCAAAGCAGACCGCTCTGTATCCCTACAAAGGCACAGGAGAGAATGGATCGTTCCTCCACAAGTTTTGGAGGAGAATGTTGACTACACTAAACAGCCCTTTATTGCCAGGGTGAGAATGTTATCATTAATTAATTTTAGTTTTCTACTCTCAGACTTTTGAAAAAAAATATGAAAACACATTTTACACTTTATTCCATACTTATTTTTTATTTAATCATTGATTTTGTTATGATTATGTTTCTTTTAGATTCGTTCAGACAAGGAAGCTGAAAATAGGGGCCCAATAAGATATTACTTAAAGGGCGTTGGCGCAGACCAGGCACCTTATCACTTGTTTGTTGTGGAGCCTAATACTGGCAACGTTCGAGTAACTGGGATGCTGGACCGAGAGGCCATTCACCAGTACAATGTAAGTGAAGAATCACTGAGAATATACATAAACTGTAAACAGGAAATTGATGGCAGTAGTGATATGAGAAAACTTTCTAATGTTGATAATGATCTTCACAGCTCTCTGGAATTGCTATGTACCCTGATAACTCAGTGGCAGAGAATGACATTCAGCTGAGAATAAAGGTGAAAGATCAGAATGACAATGCACCCATCTTCTTGCCCATCAGCACAGGATCTGTGTATGAGCTGAGCACTATAGGCAAGTCTGTAACATTATCAGATTACCTTTTTTTATATCGTTTGAAATCAACACCTTAGCAGGTCAGAAGATAAACACAAGGGGGTAATGAGACAAGAATGATGCTGATAGATACCAGTGTTAACATTGCTAATGCAATCTGCAGGCACAGTTGTCATGAAAGTACCAGCGATAGATGCTGATGAACCCGGTAATCCCAACTCTCAGATCCTCTATGAGATTGTTGATCAGAAGCCTCCAGGACACAACATGTTTAAAGTAAATCAGTATGGAGAAGTGATTGTTAACAATGCAAACTTGGACAGAGAGGTGAGGCACCACACTGCTAAAGCCATAAATCCATAACACATTTGTTATAAAGAATACAGTAAAATAAATAGGTAACATATTGGGTTTTAACACCTAATTATGAATTTTAACACAGTAAACACAATACAAAATACCAGGAATTTTGTTTTTATTGTACCATACACCTTATGATGCATCTCATTATAATACCCATATGTGTACAGACAAATGACCAGTATATACTTACTGTAAAAGCCTCAGACCTTAATGGGGCTGCGGGTTGCAACACAGGGATGGCAACATTCAACCTCAAGGTTCTGGATGTCAACGATCACGTCCCAGTGCTGGCGCAGGACTCGGTAAGGCAGCATCTGCTCCAGTTTTCTTCTAAAATATGTAATATGCAAGACAGAAATGTATCACTATAGATGGGCCAATGACATGGTTATACCTGTTTTTTCACTTTCTGTGTACAGTATCAGGCTAATATTGTCGAGAACACAGAAAACGTGGAGGTGATGAGACTTCAAGCCATTGATCTGGACGAGATGTACAGTGAAAACTGGCAGGCTGTGTACACCATTGTGTCAGGCAATGGGGGTGGGCATTTCAAGATGATTACTGATCCAAAGACCAATGAGGGAGTCCTGATGCTTGTCAAGGTTGACACCGTTTCATTTTCCCAATTGTCCTATTGCTCACTGGGCTTATAGTGCTATAAATTAGGTCAAATACGCCACTTAATATTACTTTGCATTAGCGGCATTAGGAATAATGTGAATGCTGGTACTTTGCAGAAGAAGTAACCAATGTACTTTGCTTTCAGCCTGTAGATTATGAGGAAGTAAAGGACATGAATCTGGGCATCGTTGTGAACAATGTGGCTCGATACCATATGGCATCTAGTTCTCAATCAGTGGTAGGAGTGGGGTTGTCAGGAGGAGGAGGAGGAGGAGGAGGAGGAGGTGGTGGTGGTGGAGGAGGAGGTTTCGGAGGACCAGGGGGAGCTACAGGAATGACAAGTGGTGGAGGAGGCGGTTCTGGTAAAGTCTACAATATGCATGTTAATGTAACGAACCAGCGTGAAGGCCCGACCTTTAATCCAAAAGTGAAGGCAATTCCAATTTCTGAAAATGGCAAGATGGTTGATATAACAAAAGTCCTCACAACATACACTGCTATCGACGCAGATACAGGATTGCCTGCTACGGGGGTCAAGTGAGTCCCTGATATTACTTTCTTTCTTACATATTTTTTTAACAGAATCATTTCTGAGCATCGTAGGCTTAATTAATGAGCATATCTGTCTGGGAATCTCTGCACTCATGTTTCGCCTTTATCTTTCACACATGTCTGTATGTGAACTATACTTCTGGTTCTCCTTTCACAGATATGTTAAAGGATCTGACAAAGGCAACTGGCTATCCATTGATGAGAAGACTGGTGAAATCAAATTGAACAAAATCCCAGATCGAGAGTCTCCATACCTGGTCAATGGGACCTACATGGCAGAAATCCTCTGTATTTCTCAAGGTTCCTAACTGGCTTTTATCCCCTTGATTCTTTCAACACATCACTTTCTTTCTTAAATTGTTATGCTGTATTTTCAATCTGCACACCATAAACAGTCTGACTGACTGAATACTGCCAGGATTACAAGGCAAAGAATGTGTATGGGGCCAAAAGTCTGAGACCAATCGTGAAAATGCTTTTGTTTGGCATTCTTTTTTTCAATTTAACACAAAGGTTTTCATTGCAAATTATATTATCAACAACAACTTGAGTGAAAAGTCGAATCTTTAAAATATCAACATGCATTTCAGAGTTTCTTAGTATTTGGTACATCCCCTTTTTGCTTTAATGGGAGTGAGCTAGCATGGACTCCACAAGTTTGTGCAAAACCTTATGATCCATGGGAGGGATAATGCTAATAGTTAACATGGTCAATATCACATATTTGCTTACATTTAAATAGGGAGCTAGAAATAGTGCAGAATATTAAATAGTCAAGATGTTGCACTTTTCCTTTTTTTTTTGTTTTTTTTTAATTTACAACTTTCAAAATTCTTAAACATTCTGTTCGTTTCCATTTTTAAGACATTTTTTTATGTTGTCACAGATTTTTGGACCCCACTGTATGTGCATATATACTGTATATTTAGCCTGTCCCATATGTAACACTTCATATTTACTTATAGATTTTAGAAAGGCTTGGGCATGCTTCACTAGGGGGAGCTATAGTTCCTATAGACACTTCTAAAGTGCGTTGCAAGAGCTGATGGCAGACAATTAGAAATGTGGTAGTGAGAGCAATGCATGTGTCTGAAAAAAGAAATAGCAAATAATGATAACTAGATACATAATATTGTGTTTTGTCCTCTATTTGTATAGGAAGAAATCAGGTTTGATAAATGATTAGAATATTTGGCTTCCAAATATTTTCAGGAAGACCAAGCAGGGAAGTTAAATAATTAG
This sequence comes from Scorpiodoras heckelii, assembly GCA_028566435.1. Classification (NCBI taxonomy): domain Eukaryota; kingdom Metazoa; phylum Chordata; class Actinopteri; order Siluriformes; family Doradidae; genus Scorpiodoras; species Scorpiodoras heckelii. Next base: position 3,903,073 of record JAOVVH010000041.1, read on the forward strand.
TAGCCTAATATATGTGCCTTGCTTTTGCAAATAGTAATAAAAGTATATTCTAGGGACTTGAATAAACTAGGCACTTATAGGCAGGGCCATAAAAGACTTATGATAATCAAATGTATGAAGATAGATCACACATCAATATAATAAAACATTCGTTTAACATATTATAGTTTTTTGGTTTGTCTTTTGATCCCCATAATTCTGTTCATCAACATATTATTTAGAAAAAATATCCGCTATACTATAATCAGGCTTCAAACTGTGTTGTTTAAAACGTAATACTTTCCATCTGTCATTACAGACACGCCGTCTAAGACAGCAACCGGCACTGTTGCTATCCAAGTGGAGGACTTTAATGACCACTGCCCTACGCTGATCAATCAGACACAGACAATGTGCACCACTCAGGAGGTTTTGTATGTCACTGCAACCGATGAAGATAGTTTTCCCAATGCAGCTCCCTTCACATTCATTGTCATCCCTGAAGAGACCACCGGAAAATGGAGTGTGGAGCATTTAAACGGTACGTATAATTAAAAAATAATTAAAATGACCACGGCACGGTGGTGTAGTGGTTAGCACTGTCGCCTCACAGCAAGACGATCCGGGTTCGATTCCCGGTCCGGGCCGTT
>JAOVVH010000041.1:3914954-3933351 GCA_028566435.1 Scorpiodoras heckelii
TGTGTGTGTGTGTGTGTGTGTGTGTGTGTGTGTGTGTGTGTGTGTGTGTGTGTGTGTGTGTGTGTGTGTTTTCCCCTGTATGCGTAGCCTGTTTTAGTCTTTTCATTTATGTGCATGCTTTGCATTGCTCTGCAATGTGTCTATATAATCACAGTTATGCTCAAGGGCAATGCTGTTAGTTCTTAAAGGTGCAGACTTTTTAAAGATTTAAGGAATTAAAAAGTCAAACCAAACCCCTGGCAATGGGGGAACTTGTGGTTTAAAGTATCTTACAGTACAGTATCTTAAAACACTGTATACTATACATTTAAGTTTAGTACTTACTATGAGATCAATAACTAAAGTCAAACTAATGGGAAAACTTTAGGTAAATAAGTGAGAAATGCCAGTCTGGAGTGTTATGACACCAATCTTGTGAAAACACTGTAATGTGTAAAGCTGTCACTGGAATAATGGCTTTATGCATTCAGCTAAACCTCAGTTCTGCTAGATATGTGGTTAAGCTAGCATAACCATCTTTAGAATGTTGCCTTATATTGATTTCATGCTCTAATGCACCGCATTTCACCTTCACTACATAGACACCTGATAGTAGATTTTTATCTCTGTTTGCTTTCACAACACAATGGATCAGTCTCTGATTCAGTGAAAAGCCATTATGTGTATTATTACCACTTAACGCTGTCTAGACCCTTTAACACCTCTTACATTAAACATTAAAACCTGACAAATACTAAATAGTTATAATATATAATATTAATGTCCGGATAGCACAATTACTCTGATTTTGAATGTATTCACCTGGTTGCACAAGCAGGCACGATTAACCAAGGTAGAGCTGCAGTCTTAAACAGCTATTTGGTGGGATGAAAACTCATTTGCTGACGAAAACCTTGCTCACCCAGTCAAGGACTGTTTAGCAAGTTTGGCCAGTTCACTCTAAGAAGTAATGATGAACACTGGATACACCTTCCCTAATGAACCCTTTTATATAACATCAAAAGTAACTAAAAAAAGTAAGTATACATAAGTGACTAAAAAAAAAAGTAAGAATACATTTAGGATACAGCCTAAAAAGACATATAGGAACCAACAGCACTGTCACCTTGCTTTTTTTTTTTTCATTTCTTTGATATGCTTCTGGGTGGTGAACACAATTTACACATTAATCTTTAATTAGAGGAAGTGAATGATCATCTGATAATTGAAGTATGATAACTGGAATAAATGTTGTTTGTAATTCCGTGTCATGTCAAATCTGTCATGGTTGTATATCTCCCCTGTCATCACTAACATCTGCTGTCTAGTGCGCAACGCAGTTGAGAAAGGATGGCTGTGGTGACCCATTAAAATATACACAAACAGGTCTTGGTGTGGAGTCTTTCACAGGGTTTGATGAATACTGACACTTCTGTGATATTCAGAATACATAACAGAGTCGCTTGTACACTGCTGCAACCCGACTCTGCTGATTAGCTCCATCTAAGCATGCATTTTTTATTTATACTGATTTGATTTTTATTGATTTATCTATGCTGGATTAAACTTCTTCAAAAGCAACTGCAAAAAAATGGTAGCTGCACCGTCTAGACTGATAGCTCGCTTGTAAACTGAAGACAGTTCTGTAGTGCATATTGTATATTACCTCAAACCACTGAGAATCATAACAGTTTTACTGACTGATGTTTTTCTTATTAAGTATCTACTGTCTTTCACTAATGTAAAATTCATACATTTCACACTGTAGCTTGAAATTTAGACAAGAACAACTTAACAAATGCTATAATCAAATATACAAATATAACACTTAACAAATGCTATAATCTGCACATTTACATTTCTAAATAGTGAACTAACAATTATGTCTCACTTTCTGCTGCTGTTGGGTTTAACCTCACCTCATTTGGGTGTGTTTTTTTCAAAGACAGTCATTGCAGGGGAGGTGGGAAATGTCTTCAACTTCTGGAGGCAGAGCAGGAGAAGCAGGTGGTGCTGGAGGTCAAAATCGCACAGTTCAGGACAGAAACATTAAGACCTAATGCAGGTGTAACATGCTCTCCAAAGGTCAGTGTGTATGAAAAGATAAGTGGCCCTAATGCTAAGTGAATTGCTGTGTTTGAACGGGGTTATGGTGACCAGACTACAAGCCGATGCTATGGGATATGCTCATCTTTGTTTGTATTCAATAGAGATGGAGGTTTGAGTTTGCGACTTGGACTTAAGTCGCACACACAGTGACTTCAGAATTAACTTGAGACTCAAATCGGACTTGGGATTTGGGAACCGTGAACAACCTTTATTCTATTTTTTATTTTTAGGTGCATTAACGTTAAGAAAATATTGGACTAGCTAGATGTCATTTCCTCCCTTATTATCATATGCAACATTATGCATATGCATGGCCACAGATAACACAACCACAAAGGACTTGAGACTTAGCTTGGACTTGCAAAACTGATTTCACCGCTTCTAATAGTACTGAGTCAGTAAAACTTTAGGTCAGTATTCCTCTAGAGTGTGGACTGTTCATGCTTCAGCAGTGTAGTTCAGTGGTTAAGACACTGGACTACTGAGTTCATATCCCACCACAGTCAGGCTGTCACTGTTGGGCACTTGAGCAAAGCCCTTAACCCTCAACTGCTCAGTTGTGTAAATGAAATAAATGTAAGCCCCTCTGGATAAGGGTGTCTGCCAAATGCCATGAATGTAAATGTAAATGTAAGAAGTTGAAAGTTGCAATAGATGATTGTGACAGGAAGGATGTGAAAGGTGCAGCTGACCAATGACTCATTTAAAAACAACAGTTAAAAGTAGCTTAGTCTCTGAATTACTGACCACCGATTTCATAGTTATGACTCAAACTATTTGTACAATTATATTGTCTACTAAAATGTTTCAGATTCAATCAATCCCTCATTATATGACCCCCAAATAGACATAGCCTAATTGATCAATTTCAGATAGCAAAGGCATCTGATACAAATGTCATTGACTTAAGGCACTTAGGGGGCAGTTGTGGCAGTGAGAAGTACATTCTGGGCTATATTTTGATGACATTAGACAAAAAATGGCCAAATGCATCACTGGGCCATTACTCATTTATTATCAGGGATACCACTTAATATGAAACAATAACCGGAAAACATGTAGCATGGGTCCTACCAAGTCATCACTAGTGACACATGTAAGGTTTGGGTAAAATTTCATAAATAAGTTTATGCACCTGCTTGAAACATGGAGTTTGTAGTATTCACAAAGCACAGTGTAGCAATCACACTAAATTACACTAAATTTGCTGCCTCCACCTTGTTACGATCCTTATTTATTGGTTTTGGGTTGTCTTTGGTGTACCAGCTCTTCACTCATTTAAGAAATAGTTCTTATGTATTTGCACCTCAGCAGTGAATCTATTTTTTTTGGGTGATAATGGTGAACAAAATGACAGAAAGGCCAATCAAATGCAGTAAATCAAAACGTAGTAACGTCACATTTCAGAGTTTAAGTCAATAGCAGGACTGAGATTAGAAGACTTGTCTTACTGGGAAGACTAAGGTGTGGTGATCAATTATAAAAACTCCCAGTTCTCATGAAGGCAGTGCAAGTGATAACTTGTCCTTCTATTCTGAGACATTTTCCTCTTGCTCGGTACATGATGTTCAACACAACAAAATGTACTCTGATAAGAGCTGGAACTTAGGCATCACCTATGATCTACATTTGAAATCTGTTTTTATAGATGTTTTTAGAGCAGGTTAATTTGAATAATAATTGGCAATAACAAGTATGTGCATATACTGTAGTGTCATAAATATGACTGGTTTTATTTACTGGTGTATTGCTTCTTTTGGATCTCTTTGTCATGTGTAGATTTTAATGTAATGAACAATGAATAAGAGTGTATTTTTCTATGCTGGCATGTGGATCGACATGGTGTCAGCCTGACACGATAGAATACTTCTCTTAATCTCTTAATCTCACACTGAGGAATAAAAATATTCTCACAATTTCTTTTGAACATTAAATTAGTGACCCATCTACAAGTAGCCCAAGAGACTTGGACGACTTTGGATCAAGTTGTCTAAGTGCAGGAATATGTTAAACTGAACATTATATTCTTTCTTAGTGTGGTGAGTTTAGTTTTTAACAATTTACTATATTTTAATGTATGCATCAATGCAATCAATGCATGATTTCTACTATTGGGTGAAAAGCACAATACGTTAAAGTGTTGAGGAGGCTCCTCTAGTGAATACTTTAGTTTAGTGTTTCAAGGGATGAATGTACAGACAGGTCTCAAACATGGCTATAAAAATGAGCTGCATACTGTAGTTTCAGATCCACCCAACAGGTTTGGTAGTTATAATTATACATTGCAGAAGACTCATAATACTGCAGCAGCTAACATCTAATAAGTTAAGGGATAATGATTTGGTTTTTATATTCCTCCTTTTTAGAAGGTTAAACTGTAATTTATCTGTTTGTTATGTATGATTAACGAATCTCCGCTCAGATTACGGGATGTTCAGATCCCAATTTTTCAATAAATACCAGTGTTAGAGAATCGGTTGATCACAGTGATAAAACAAAGCTTGTACTTTGTGCATTGTACAAAATTTCTGAGATAAAAATGTAATAAATGTAGATATACTGTATGCTGCAGTCCATGGAAGTGCAATATGGAAGAGATGAACCATACACAGGGTGCTTCAAATGGGACGAACCATCATAGTCATTTGCAGGCTCATTTACTTCAAAGGACCAAAATTCATTTCAATGTTTTCATTTATAACAATGGTTGGGATAAATATAGGTTAAGTCCAAGTAAGAAACATTACATTTAGTAGAATAACCTTAATTTTTAGTAAAACACATGAACATAGTGACACAAATAAGCTTTGTGATATTGGTTTCATGTTTAATTATGTCTTTTAACTTTTATGCAGGCCTCATTTCTTTAGCTAAGGTCTAAGGTTCAAGGACATCAGGGTGGAAGGGAGAGGTGTGATATTACCGTAATTCTATATTCATTTATAGCTAAGCTCTCATTGCCAGGTGTAACGAGTCTCTGCGTGTTATTCATTCATTCATTCACTCATTCATCTTCAGTAACTGGAGCCCATCCTGGGAACAATGGGAGTGAAGCAGGGATACACACTAGGTGGGAGGCTAGTCCATGTACCAAGCGGAGGATGGACTCCACTTTGCTCTTGGTGCCATTTCTAGGAATTTCTTCTTTTCAGTTGTACCACTGACTTGCACATTAAAGCTCTGGACTCTGTAGAGCTGCTTTATGTTTATATTGTAAAGTGCTATACAAATATAGCTGGAAGGTTTTGAAGCAGGGATCAATCCAGTAATCATCATTAGGCAGTATTTTAGACTGCTGAATTCAGGAGAAACAAGCTGGTGTACATTTCCAGTGTACTCACACTCACATTAGGTATTCATTAGGTATTTACTAAGGAAATTAAGAGGTACAAATATAGACTGTGGGAATGTTTTGAGAGGAAGTTTTATGGAAAATTGAATGGAGTAGTTTTAGATTTAAATGGAGTTAAACATATGCCTACATTTTTTTATGATTTGAGGTGAGTTTATATATAAAAAAAACTACAAAATAAAATATTCATTTTGCATCACATCACTCAAAGGTGGTTTAAATAATTCCAAATGTAACATTAAGCTACATTTCACTACATTATTTTACATAGTCATACAGAGGGACTTTTATTTAGAGGGACTCAGGTTTGTTGATGGTGGACTAGTTGGCTGCTTTGTGTCCCTCATGTCTGTGTTACCTTCTGGCACTGCCTTTTATTTATGCTGTCATAGTTCGTCTTGCCAGAGTCCTTGCTTACACACAATCTGCACACAATGTACATTTTCTCTAATGGTTCCATGAAAGAGCATACCTAGTAAGACATGCCCCCTCCACGCATCTCTACCCTCCTTCTGTCGAGCTACATATTTCTATCATGAATTTGGCTTTGCAACTGATATAATCAGCATTCCTATGGTAGCTAGAACTTCAATCGCTATGAACTGTTGCACACTCCATCAATCTCCATCAGTGAACTGTTTATAATCTCAACAAAACAGACTTCATGTTAAAACTTTAATGAATTTACTGGTTATGCAATTGCACTTATTTGTTTTTCTTACTATATAGCACACAGTTATAGAAGGGATTATTTATTATTGTGCTATCCGGTGTCACCCAAATGAGGATGGGTTCCCTTTTGAGTTTGGTTCCTCTCAGGGTTTCTTCCTCTCAGGGAGTTTTTCCTTGCCACCATTGCCCTGACTTGCTAATGACTGATAACATGTATATAAATTTAAAAGTTATGCCTGGATTTTATGCCTTTGTAAGCTGCTTGGGGCAACACCCTTTGTTAAACATGCTTTATAAATAAAATTCAATTGAATTCAATTGAATTTAGGAGACAGTGGTGGATTAATGGTTACAGCGCTGGATTACTGATCAGAAGGTCAGAGGTTCAAGCCCCAGTACTGCCAAGCTGCCACTGTTGGGCCCTTGAGCAAGTCTCTTAACGCTCTCTGCTCCAGGGGTGCTGATCAGGTGACTCGAGCTTCCTAACATGCTGGGATATGTGAAGCAAAGAATTTCACAGTGCTGTAATGTATATGTGACAAATAAAGACTTCTTCATTTTCATAGTCATTTGTGCCAATAGATTCATATACGTATGATTACATTTAACTTGTACAGCCTGATTCTTTCTAAGTGTTAATATTTCATTTAATATCATAAAATAAGATCATGTGATGTGATAAATGATATTTTAACATTTATAAATAATCTAAATGTGTGTGATATTTCTCATTATGTGATGACTATGAAACACATTTGATTTTTGACATTCCAAGTGTAATACCAGACATTGTAACACTGTCGTCTGAAGCTTGAAACTGTCTTGTTCTGCTGGCAGATAATTTTGCTCATTGCAAGCTTTTATTTAAAAAGACGTGTTTCGCTCCTTTTGACTAATGTTAACATTATCTCAGGCCTTCTCTGCTGAAACGGCAACAATCAACAGCATTCAGTAAATGCTGGCTGCATTCGTTTCACTGAACTGTACAAGTATAACTGTATTGTTGTGTTGCAGAGTGTATTTTGTTGCTTTGCTGATGACACCATTCTGGCTACTAAATGTGTATCTGTAAGTCCTACGTTCCTCCGTGAAGAAAGAAAGTTATTCCTCCACCATCATAAAATCCAGCTTTCGCTTGTGCTCTTTGTCAGACACCATATAAAAATGCAGACTGGCAGTGTTATGTACATCTGTTTATTACAGGTATATTAATATATAAAAGAAATTAATATATAAAAGTACTGCAGAACCTTTAATCTGGGAAATAACACTCTACTTTTAGATTTTTTAAATGACTTGTCAAATAATGATAAAATTACTGGACAAACTAATGAGTGAGTGTACAGGTACAGGACGACAGTACATTGTATGGAAACTGTATGCAGGGGAGTGGTATAGGGATCCTATAGAAAGGAATATTTCTCTACCTATAGGTGGGTCTAAACCAAGAGAGTCAATTCAGAGGCCTGGCTAAAGGATGCTAATTATCTCCCCACTGTAACTGACAGACAAACAACCAGTAGTTATCAGCCAGAAGCAAACGAGGGGAGGGAAGAGAGAGGAGCGGAGAGTGGCTGCTACTAACTGCAGGCCCTCAGTAATCATGGCTCTTCTCAAGATTGGAAGATTTTGTTTACTTTTGCTAATGTTCATGACTATGGTGAGTTTCATTTGGTATTTTAATTAGCCTTAAATTTGTCAGCTGATTAGAACAATCACAGAATTCAGAATGTTTTCTTATTCATATTTTGGCGTCCATTATTAAAGTATATATTTTATAAATAAAATACAGCGTCAAAAGGAGCATTTGCATTTCAAAATGTATGTAATTCCGCAGTGTAGAAGCAGTATAAAAACTATTAAACTTGGGCATTAAATATTTAAAAAAAACAAAAAAACAATGCATTACTTTGCACATCTCTGCAAGCTTTGTGCAAAGTTTGTGCATTTTCATATACAATTTGTTACATATATATCCTGTATAGTAGACTGACTCTGCGCCTGGACCTGCACAAACAAATTAAAGAAGCCAAAGTAAAAATGCTTAATTCAGATGCATATGTAATCAACCAATTAATTCCATTTACAAATTGTTTGATGTGCCTGTTTATTATGGCAAACTTGACATAACAAGAAATACTCATAAGGCATTCAAAAATGGTCACGTGACTGCACTTGGTCAAAGATATGCAGCTGTTTCGTAAAGAAAACTTAAAGATCAGCATTCCTGTGGGTTTTCTTTGCGTGCAGTTAGACGTCATTTTAATTGAGTGAGACAAATGTGGGCCTACAGATAGTTTGTGTAGGGAAATGTGAGTACAGGATTACTGTCTTACATTTAGGAGAACATTTTATTTGATTTGCAGAATTAATTTACATATCCTATTCAGGGCGTATTGTCACCTCTCACCTAGTGGATGGGGTCTGGATCCACCAGGATCCTGTGCAGGATAAAGCAACCAGTAAAGAGGATTTATGGATGGATGGATGAATGGATGAATGAATGAATGAATGAATGAATGAATGAACATTTTCTAACATTATCTCTCTATTATTTAGGACACGTATTTAGGATGGCTGTAGGGTGTTGGGTGTGTTCAGGTGTTTAAGGGTAAACAGTAAAGGCTGACTGTGTATATAGGTATCTTGTAAAAATCCATCATTTGCATAAAAGAAGATAAAAGCATTTATCATATAATCAGCAACATAATCCATTCTGGACTCATTCTTTTATGATCGTGTATAATATTTTGAATAACAATTATCTAATTGCATAGTGAACATAGTGTGGTGGTTTCCACGTAACACACCTTCTGGTGATTTGAATCAAGTGTCTTATAATCAACTCATCATGCAGTATGCGTACATTCATCCATCATCAGTAAACACTTTATCATGATCAGGCTAATGGTGGATTTTGAGCACTTGCCAGGAAGACTAAGCAGAAAGCAGGAATACACCCTAAATAGGAAAGATACTGTTCTTAGTCATTGCTGTACACGTGTTATTCAAATAGTTTTACTGGAAAAGCTATTCTAAGCCAAGAAAGCTAAGAACAAACTTGCCAGTCAACCTAATTAAATTTTCCATTGAACTTCTCCAGTAAAGGTGACCACACTAATCCATACAAACACACAAATCACATTTGTAAACGTACAAATGATTTAAATATTTATGTTTAAGGCAACGCAAAGTGCAACTGGATTCAAGAGAAAGAAGCGGGAGTGGATTCTCCCACCAACAAAACTCAGAGAGAATGTTGACTACACAAGGCAAGAATTCATTTCGAAGGTAAGCATATTGTGCACGGTTCACTCACTTAAGTGAGACCTGTGAAAGTATGTGAAAAGTAAGCCTGAAAGAAGAAGCCAAAGATCAGTTTTCTCACATAACTTTGACATGTTAAGATCAGTTGAGTGAGACTCAGCCCATGAAATTCACCCTAGAGACATTACACAGGAACTTGACTTACAGGTTTGTTTTTTTAACATAACTTAAACATGTCACTGGCTAGCATAAATCAGGCAATGATTTCAGGAATATCCCACATGTATGGACAACTCATTGTACTTTTTACTTTTGGACAAAGGTATGAGACTGTTTTAACTACCCTGAGTGTAGTAGACAGGATTATAGGAGCAGATGACCTGAATATTTCCACACAACATAACTGAATCCTGCCCTTGTTCAGAATCGTCACACTTTTACATTGCAATACGGTAATGAAGGTAAAACAACAAGGAAGATTTGGCTTTAGAGCCGAGAGCTCTGAGCCTCATTTGAGAAAAGATTCGAGCTCTACACGAACATGAGTGCAAGGTTGTTTTTTTATAAACCCCAAATAAATTCACAAAACAAAGACAAATTACAAGTAATTAAATTAATTAAATTCAATTCCTAAAATAAATTCCTAGCAGCAAAGGAGCTAGGAATGACAGAGGCAAGATTTACAAAAGATTTTTTTAAGTTGACATAAAAGGTCATTTTAAAAAAAGGTGACATTCATAAATTCCTCATAGATTTGACCGATTTTAGTATTCATCAATCTAAAAATGTTTTTTTGTCAGACAAATTCTATTTTAAAAAGATTATATTTGGGTATCATGTAAACTGGCACTTATGTATATGTATGTTTTATTGTTTTATTTCCATTTTTGTCTTATTTTACTCCATGTAAGGTGACCTTGAGTGTTAGAAAGGCGCCGTCAAATAAAATGTATTATTTATTATTATTATAACATCCGAAATACCTGAATCTTTATATCGTCTTTATATTGAATCTTTATTATTTTCATGTTTCTGCATCATTTGAACACAACAGCTGCTCTTAATGTTGTGAATATTTTATGATAAATGGACCAAAAGAAATGATCCAAAATGGCTTGAAAGATCAAATGTTTTTTAATGACCTTTTGCCTTCTTTTATAAAGCTGCAATTTTGAACATACTTGTTTTTCTTAGGACAGCGACGACATGAAAAGCATCTCAATACATTACATAACCTTAACTTTTTTTATTTAATTTTTTTTTATTTTATAGGTAGCATTAGATTTCTTTAGAAAGAAAATAAAAAAATCTAACCAAAAGGCAAAGACAGAGTGTCAATCAAAAAAAACGATGTATTGACTAACACTGCATTTGCCATTTCCTCATTTGTGTGTAAATAGAATCTTCAAACACACTTTTCTGGCTTTGGGAAAACTAAATGTAAAGAAATGTGCATTTGTCAGGTCACGCTGGCGTGGGTTCGTGGTAAGTGCTCCACCTTGTGGAGGATCATCCTCTTGTTAACCATCGATGAGTGAGTGAGACACAAGCCAGATGCATAAGGGTTTAATGTACGCATGGGTCAATCGATAGATGGATTGTTTTTGTTTTCTTTTGTTTAGATCAGGTCTGATAAAGATATCGAAAGCAAGCCATTTGAGTACAGGCTGCGAGGGCCCGGTGCTGACAAGGAGCCATTTAACCTGTTTGTTGTCAACCCCAAAAATGGCTTTGTCAGAATCACAAGCATTCTGGACAGAGAGAAAGTAGCACAGTACAACGTGAGTTGGAAGACATCAAAGATGTTCTTAATCTATTATATAACACTGATAATATTTTTTATTCTTACAGTAATTAGACTTAAAATTTCCATTTAAGGTTAGTGTACTATTTTGAGCATTACTGTATTTCTGATCTTGACTGAGTAATATCTGTGTGATATCTGCTTGTAGCTGACTGGGATTGCTAGGTACAAAGATGGCAGTATGGCTGAGGAAGAAATCCAGCTGAAAATACAGGTTGAAGATGAGAATGACAATCCCCCAGTGTTCAAGTTATTCAAAGGGTCTGTAAGAGAATGCAGCAAAATAGGTATGTAGGCACAATGAATCCTTCCATTAAATAAAATCCCCTTGTCTGAAAACAGATGGATTTCTTCACCTTATATACAGTGGTGCTTGAAAGTTTGTGAACCCTGTGGAATTGTCTATATTTCTGCATAAATTTGAACAAAAACTTCATCAGATTTTCACACGAGTCATAAAAGTAGAGAAAGAGAAACAAATGAGACAAAAATATTAGACTTGGACATTTATTTATTGAGGAAAATGATCCAATATCACGCGAGTGGCAAAATTATATTAACCTTTAGGATTATCAGATAATTTGAAGGTGAAATTAGAGTCAGGTGTTTTCAGTCCATGGAATGACAATCACATGTAAGTGGGCGACCTGTTTTATTTAAAGAGATCTAGCAAAGTCTGATCTTCACAACACATTTGTAGAAGTGTATAATGGCATGAACAAAGGTGATTTCTAAGGACCTCAGAAGAAGAGTTGTTGATGCTCATAAGGCTGGAAAAGGTTATTCTAAAGAGTTTGGACTCCAACAATCCACAGTCAGACAGATTGTTTACAAATGGAGGAAATTCAAGACCATTATTACCCTCCCCAGGAGCGGTCAACCAACGAAGATCACACCAAGAGCAAGGCATATAATAGTCTGTGAGGTCACAAAAGAACCCAGGGTAACTTCTAAGCAACTAAAGGCCTTGCTCACATTGGCTAATATTAATGTTCTTGAGTCCACCATCAGGAGAACACTGACCAACAATGTTGTACATGGCAGGGTTGAAAGGAGAAAGCTGCTGCTCTCCAAAAAGAACATTGCAGTTAAAGATCACATGGACAAGCCAGAAGGCTGTCAGAAATTTTTTTTTTTTTGTGGACAGATGAGAATAAATTAGAACTTTTTGGTTTAATTGAGAAGCGTTATGTTTGGGGAAAACAAAATACTGCATTCTAGCATAAAAACCCTCACCCCATCTGTGAAACATGGTGGTGGTATTATCATGGTTTGGGCCTGTTTTGTGCATCTGGGCTGGGACAACTTGCCATCACTGATAGACCAATGCATTCAGAATAATACCAGCAAATTCTAAAGGAAAATGTCAGGACATCTGTCCATGAGCTGAATCTCAAGGTGGGTCATACAGCAAAACAATGACACACAAGTTGCACTACCAAAAAATGGTTAAAGGAAAATAAAATTAAAGTTTTGGAATGGCCAAGTCAAAGTCCTGACCTTAATCCAATAGAAGTATTGTGGAAGGACCTGAAGCGAGCAGTTTATAGGAGCAAACCCATTAACATAACAGTGTTGAAGCTGTTTTGTACAGAGGAGTGGGCTAAAATTCCTCCAAGCTGATGTGTAGGACTAATAACCAATTACCGGATACACTGAGTTGCACTTACTGCTGCACAAGGGAGTCACACCAGATCGTAAATGCAAAGGTTCACATACTTTTGCCACTTACAGATATGTAATATTGGATCATTTACCTCAATAAATAAATGTCCAAGTCTAATATTTTTGTCTCATTTGCTTGATTTGGTTCTCTTCATCTACTTTGTACCACTGTAAAAATGTGCCCACTGAGTATGGTGTTCTTCACTATTAAACATCATCTTTCTAACAACACTGTAGGAACCGCTGTCATGCAGATAACTGCTGACGATGCAGATGAAAAGGGGACACCCAATGCAAAGATTGCATACAGTATATTGAAACAAATTCCAGAAGAAGCTGGCACCATGTTCACCATTGACAGAGATTCTGGGAAGATCTATGTTAAAGAACACACCCTGGATAGGGAGGTATGAGGTGTTAAGATAATCCGTCGATATAACGACATAATGGGTGCATTCTCTTACCTCTGGTTAATCTTATACAGGTGTACGATTCATACACTTTAATCGTGCAAGGTGTAGATATGGACGGAGCGCCGAATGGCAACACAGGAACTGGTACAGTGGAGATTAAAGTTTTGGACATCAATGACAATGTTCCTACTCTTGAAAAAGATGAGGTAACAAAGTAGCTTTTTAATTTGCAATATCTGCACCTATCTCATAGCTATACTCTCTGGCCATTTTATCAGCTACACCTACCACTCAAGTCAGCTTTATTTTTATTGCATGTTTCACAGAAAGCAAATAGTGAAAATAAATGCTTACACAGTAATAATAATCTACAAAATAAATAGAAAAATAATTTTAAAAATACATTAAATAATAATAATAATAATAATAATAATAATGTTTTAAAAAATCTGTAACACTGCTGTACCTGATACATTAATACCACCTCCTCACACACCAACATGTCACGCAAATGTCACTGTAAATTCTTCAATAATCAATGTTTTATCAGTAGTCCTATACTGGTTGCTTTTCACTTATGGTTGACGCAGAAGGTTATGCATAGTTTCACTGATTGTAGACATACAAAGTCACCTTTAAGGCAGTTGTGGCTGATAAATAGTTCAATGAATGTAGCTACAAGGTACCAACATGTATTTTTCTTTCCTGTACAATTACAAAAGAATAAACTTGAAAACAGTTATGATGCATGCTTAAACATTTATGCACAAGCAAGTGTCTATTGGGTGGCACGGTTTCGCAGTGCTTAGCACTGTCACCTCACAGCAAGAAGCACCCCAGTTCAATTCCCGGGCTGGGCCAGGTTTCTTTCTGTGTGGAGTTTGCATGTTTTCCCCATGTCTGCTTCCGTTTCCTCCTGGAGTCCAATGACATGCACTCAGGCAAACTGGAGATACTAAATTGCCCCTAGGTGTGAGTGACTGTGTGAGAATGTCTGTGTGTCTACCCTGCAATGAACTAGTAGACCTGTCCAGGGTCACCGATAATGATAGATAATGAATGAGTGAATGAAATTGTCTACTGCATAAACTGTAATCTGTGGCTAAACAAAGGGACTAGTGCTAAAGGGGGTAAATGATACATTTATAATGCAAAGCATTACCTAATTTCCTACCAAATAATTACATTGAGCTACTTGTGAAATTATGTCTTTTTCCCCTACTTTAGTATTCTGGTGCTGTTGATGAAGGTGCAGTTGATGTAGTTGTGATGAGAATCAAAGCTCTGGATAAAGATTTGAAGGATACTGATAACTGGCTGGCCGTCTTTGACATTGTCAAGGGTAACGAAGATGAACTCTTCACCATAGAAACAGACCGAAAGACAAATGAGGGAATTTTAAAGCTTGTCAAGGTATACCTGTCTAATGTTGTTGTTGTCATTAATATTGCTGAATGCAGCAGTTGGCTTGTTTTGTGTTTTTTTAACCTCTTGGCTTTCAATTGTACTAATCATATTTTTTTCCTTTTTCCTCATCTCTGCCATCTGACTTGATGCATGAAGCCTGTGGATTATGAGAAGGTCAAAATGCTGGATCTTGGCTTGGCCATTTCAAATGTAGCTCCTTTTATAAATGGAACGGCACTGTCCTTGGGCCTCGGTGTCAATTTGGGCAGACCTGAAGCACCCGGAATCGCTGCTGGGGCAGGAGTTGGGGCAGGTTTAGGACTAGGGGTAGGTTTAGATGTAGATGCAGAAGTAGAAGCAGGATTAGGATTAGGGGCAGGAGTGGGGGTGAATGCAGGTGTAGATGCTGGGGTAGATGCAGGTGTAGATGTTGGAGTAGATGCAGGTGTAAATGCTGGGGTAGGAGCAGGTGCAGGTGTAGGAGCTAAACCTGGTGTCAAACCTGACACCAAGCCTGGAACTAAACCTGATGGCAGTCCTGGCACCAAACCTGGAATTAAACCTGGTTCTAAACCTGACAAAAAGTCACCAACGGGAGGAAAGAGCTATCCAATAAAAATCAGCGTAAACAACTTGCCTGAAGGCCCAGGCTTTTCACCACCAGTGAAGGAGCTGCCTGTGTCAGAGGACCCGGAGGAAATGCATGTTCCCATGGTCATTGGTTCCTTTCCTGCCTTGGATCTTGATACTGGAGAAATTGCTGAGAATGTCAGGCAGGTTTCAAGATATTTAATAAATCTACTTCAAGGTCTATGTACAGCAGTCCTGCATTTAATCCCACTTGAAGAATGTTCTGAATGTAGTGTTTTGGATGGTTTTATGCCTTTATTGACATACTAAATCACAATTGCAGGTATGCAAAAGGATATGATCCAGACAACTGGCTGTCCATTGATGAGGAGACATCAGAAATTAAACTGACAAAGATACCAGATCGAGAGTCAAAGTCCCTGGTTAATGGATCCTACATTGCAAAAAT
This sequence comes from Scorpiodoras heckelii, assembly GCA_028566435.1. NCBI lineage: Eukaryota > Metazoa > Chordata > Actinopteri > Siluriformes > Doradidae > Scorpiodoras > Scorpiodoras heckelii. Next base: position 3,930,662 of record JAOVVH010000041.1, read on the forward strand.
CCTCTGCATGACACAAGGCAAGACAAATTATGCTAAGTTTTTGTTTAAGAAAAAATGAAGTAGGTATTTTATTTAAATTTGAATGATATATACGCCTACCATTCAAATCAAACACCAGGATGGGGATAGAACGTGACTTTGACACTGGCATGGATGCTGTTGGTTTGATGTTATTGATCACCTGGGATTTTCCCACACAATAGCGAATAAAGTTTACACAGAATTGTGGAAAAAAACTACTGTAAATTTCACACACAATAGTCTCTAGTGTTTAAATAAAATAGTACAATCCTGTAAGCAAAGAGTCTGCAGGCTGAAACACTTTGTTAATGAGAGAGATCAGAGTAGAATGACCACACTGGTCTGAACTGACAGGAAGTCTATAGTAACTGATATGATCTCTCTTTACAACCGTGCTGAGCAGAAAAGCATCTCAGAATGCACGTCAGCATGCAAAGCACATCAGACCTGGCAGCTTGAATTATTTTCCTCTGATCTCTCCCATCAACAAGGTGTTTCCACCCACAGAACTATCAATCCCCTCTGTGTTTTTTGTTTTTTGCACCAGTCTGTGTAAACTTTAGAGACTATTCTGATTCTGTGTGTCAATCCTAAAAGATCACTGGTTATTTAAAAAATCTGGCACCAACAACCATACCACTGTTAAAGTCACAAAGATCACACTTTCCCCTCCCCCCCATCAACTGATCTGCTCTAGACCTGCTTCTGCATGATCTTATGCACTGTGCTGCTGCCACATGATTGACTGACTGGATAACTGCAAAAATGAGTAGGTGACCAGTCCTATTAAAGTACACATGACTGTATGTCTCCTTATACTGTATTTGCTCTAGAATTTTAAGCCCTTTTTTTTCTTGCGTAGATGTCCCACCCAAGACAGCTACTGGAACAATCGCTCTAAAGGTGCGGGATTCAAATGACCATTGTCCTATCCTGACCAGCACCTATCAGAGTATCTGTTTTGATAGTAAAGTGGTAAATGTGACTGCGTTCGATGAGGATAACTATCCCAATGGAGAGCCTTATAAATTTGTCCTGATAGAGGAGGAAACTAAAGGAAAATGGGAGATGGTTCCTGTAAATGGTAAAACAGACAAATATCATTCTATAATACTTATGTTCCTGTGCATACTGTCCATTCTAACTACTAAAACCAAGATATGTATACTATTTTCTAAACCTTTGAATACTCTTTCTCTTTTTAAGAAACAACGGTGAGTTTCCATGCCAAGGAGCTTCTATGGCAAGGATTTTATGAGCTCACTTTAGAGATCTTCGACAGTCAGGGTAAGGGATGTAAAGACAAACAAAAACTCCAATTAGAGGTGTGCACCTGTGAAAAAGGTATCACGTGTAAGCAGAGATTCGCCCATCAGCGTGGTTCCTCAGCCAAATTGGGGTTTTCTGCCATCGGAGCGTTTATTGGAGCACTAATTCTGCTCATGGGTGAGTTGAATCAAAGACTTTCGTAGACAGTTTTCATGTTTCATCCTGCTTTACAGACCACCACCTAACATCTGTGTTACAATATGCACAGAATGAAAGCATGTTTGCCTTTTTGGGATGTTTTCAGTGATTCCGCTGTTGCTAATATTCTGCAAGTGTGGGGCATTTAAGGAATTCTCAGAACTGCCTTTCGATACAAAGGAATACCTTATGGAATACCACACTGAAGCCAAGGGGGAAGACAAGGTATATTACAGCTATTATCATGCACACATTTATACATGGCAGCTACAGAAGGACACATATTGGCATTAGATGTGAAGCACAACAGCACCCCCTTGAGGAAAAGGTCTGAGTGCTAATATGAGTGAGTGAGTTACAAGCCAGGTTCATGAGGTGCGTCACATCTAAAAAAACAAATATGGTTTTTGGTTGCAACACCTGAATATATATATATAGCATGGAAAGTGATGAAACAAAATGCTTTTCAATTGAACAAGGGACTGGTTAAATGTATCTGCCAAATTGCTTGCCAGCTTAGCAGTTAATCATCATACCCACTGTATATTTCATGAGGCAGCTCCTTTCTGGCAACACTGAAACAACATTGTATTTTTACCATACCATGCATTTCATTAATAACATTTTTCTCTCTACATTTTGCAGTTGCTGGATCTGTTGTCTCCTCCTCTTGCGGCAGACCACCAAACTGGAGCAGCGGCTGGTAGTGCTGTAAACAAGGCCTTCATGGTGCAAAGCGCACAGAGCTTTGACAGCAGGGTGCTCAATAAAGAGCTGAACAGAGGGGTGATGGCGGTGGACAGCATGTCTGGATATCGACACAACACAGTACAAGCTCAGCACTCCCTAAGATCTGCCCACAGAAACTCTTTCCACTCTGCATCATTTCGACAGAAGGTGCATAATATTTATGAAGACATGGCACTGCCAGATGGCTATCTCCATGGATATTTCACTCAGGTAGGAAATTAAATACATCTGATTCATGTGCAGTAGGGATGTTCTGATCTGATGCTGAAATATCAGCAGGGTTAATCTTATCGTGGACACTAAGTGCAAAGCCCAAGCAACAGCTGTTACGCTGTGGGGACAGGAGCAGACCCAAGTGCAGGGAAGCTGGGCTGTTATGGCTCAGAGGTAGATGACAGAGGGAGAGGAAATGCAATCAAAAAGGGAAAATATGGGAAAAACAGGGTTAAATT
>JAOVVH010000041.1:3967009-3980288 GCA_028566435.1 Scorpiodoras heckelii
GGGGCAGCGCAGTGCCAACTAATGGTGTGGGTGACATAGATACATATGTGTAGTCAATACAGAGTACATACATCACACAGACGGCGTACAAAAGGCTGAGGAAGTGGCCTCTGCAGCAAAGCCATTGCCAGACACCGATGGAAGAGTTTCATCAGCTAAGCCAACACCAGAGGCAGATGGAGTCAATGCTGGTTCCAATGTGGACAGCCACTACAAACAAGTTCATGCCAGAGACCAATCAGATTGCCTCCCAAGACATGTCCAATCCAGAGGATGACAAGGCGGACTCACAAGCCACACAACATACTGATATGGCTGTGTACACCGAGTCCACTTTGACCCACGACTCTGGTGAGAATGTATTTCCATGCCCTCCCTGTTCCAATCAAGTGACTGTGGACCATCTGACTGGGCGTAATGCTCAATTTGGTCTCCACTGGCCAGAGGGAGTCCATCACATAAGGGATATCTTTCCTGGAAGTCTAGGAACCCCCTCAAAACCAGACTGCACACTTTAAAGGGGTGGGTTCTGTCAGGATTGTGCCAACAGCACTATAGCACCCATCAGATACTGCACGCTACATGTTCACATCACACACTAAGTCACATGATCATGAACACTTGAAGCACATGGAGTACTGCTATTTTAGTAAAGCATTTTTAAAGCATGTCATATTTGTAAAGCACTCCCTGTCTAGTGACTGTTGTATGTAGGGTCGCTTTATGATGTCATATCCATTCCAAGTCCCATTCATGTTTATGTTTAGTTTGTTTCTTGTCCTAGTCTTATGTGTTACAAATGCATGCTATGCTCCCCAGACGTCAGAGCCTTCCTTCAGAAATTCTCTCGTGGCTGAATCCCACGAATCCCCACAGCTGTTATAGCAGCAAAGAGGTGACAAAATCCAACAGCAGATTGGAGTATGATGGTCAAGTTTTCAACAAGGTAGCTTGCACTGTACAAGTCTTTGTCTAGTTTAATTAATCAGTGTAATTTAGTGCTCTCAACTCAACACATTTAAATGTAAATATACACTATATTGCCAAAAGTATTCGCTCGTCTGCCTTCACACGCATATGAACTTGAGTGACATCCCATTCTTAATCCATAGGGTTTAATATGATGTCGGCCCACCCTTTGCAGCTATGACAGTTTCAACTCTTCTGGGAAGGCTTTCCACAAGGATTAGAAGTGTGTTAATGGGAATTTTTGACCATTCTTCCAGAAGGGCATTTGTGAGGTTGGACAATGATGTTGGATGAGACGGTCTGGCTCACAGTCTCCTCTCTAATTCATCTCAAAGGTGTTGTGTCAGGTTGAGGTCAGGACTCTGTGCAGCCAAGTCAAGTTCTTCCATACCAAACTCATTCATCCGTGTCTTTATGGACCTTGCTTTCTGCACTGGTGTGCAGTCATGTTGGAACAGGAAGGGGCCATTCCCAAACTGTTCCCACAAAGTTGGGAGCATGAAATTGTCTAAAATCTCTTGGTATACTGAAGCATCAAGAGTTCCTTTCACTGGAACCAAGTGGCCGAGCCCAGCTCCTGAAGAACAACCAAACCATAATCCCCCCTCCACGAAACTTTACACTTGGCACAATGCAGTTGGACAAGTACCGTTCTACTGGCAACCACCAAATCCAGACTCGTCCATCAGATTACCAGACTGAAAAGCGTGATTCATCACTCCAGAGAACGTCTCACTGCTCTAGAGTCCAGCGGCCGTGTGCTTTACACCACTGTATCTGACGCTTTGCATTGTGCTTGGTGATTTAAGGCTTGGATGCAGCTGCTCAGCCATGGAAACCCATTCCATGAAGATCTCTACACACTGTTCTTGAGCTAATCTGAAGGCCACATGAAGTTTGGAGGTCTGTAGTGATTGACTCTGCAGAAAGTTGGTGACCTCTGTGCACTATGTGCCTCAGCATCCACTGACCCGCTGTAATTTTACATGGTCTACCACTTCGTGGCTGAGTTGCTGTCGTTCCCGATTGCTTCCACTTTGTTATAATACCATTGACAGTTGACTGTGGAATATTTAGTACTGAGGAAATTTCATGACTGGACACAGCTGGCATCCTATCACAGTACCACACTGGAATTCACTGAGCTCCTGAGAGTGACCCATTCTTTCACAAATATTTGTAGAAACAGTTTAGGTGCTTAATTTTATACACCTGTGGCCATGGAAGTGATGTAGATGAACATAAAATTGGTAAGGAATACACTGAAGTACCAGAAAAAAAATGGTACTGGTACCTATGCAAAAGACATAGCAACGCCACCCATGCACATCGTTTGTGTCCAGTAGTGTGTATATAAAGTGATCGACATCTGTGGAAGCTTCTAGACATAGACATCTGTTTCTGCCATGAGAATGGCAAGTTATCACGATTTTGCAGTTTTCAAAATGGTTTAATAGTTGGAGCTCGTGAGATGGGTCATAGCATTTCAGAGGTAGAAGCAAAGTTTGGATTTTCACATAGGGGCATTTCAAGTGTGTAGCATGGCCACAAGAATTCAGCAAAACCTCGAACTTACCACAGCAGTGTGGCTGTAAAAAGACTGGGTGAACTTGACCAGTGTCGGCTTGCAAGAATTGTTTCACGTGACAGGCGTGCAACACTGCCTCAAGTAGGTAACAGACATCAGCATGAGGACTGTGCAACATTCCCTCCAAGATCCCGTGGGGGACCTACCAAGTATTAACTAAATACTGGTACTTCAGTGTAAACTATGACAGGGTGTGCCAATATAGGAAAATAAATAACAGGATGCTGTGAAGTGAAGACCTGTTACCACCTGAAAGCTACAAATGTTTTATTTCACTTATACCACAGAAATTTGCCAGTGGTTACAATGTTCAATTGATTGATGATGCTTTTTAACCATTTAACGTTAAACCATTTAATGTTTTGGAACAACATGAGACAAATTAGTTCCTGTTATCACTTACGTTGTTGCATCTATAAACAGTAATTTCCATCAGCATCTGTTTTTTTCTTTGGTGGAAAACTTGCTGATTGTTATGAAGCACTGACACCTGGGACTACTTCCAAAAATGAGACATGAAAAGTACACGTTGTGGTTATCTGGTTACATTTTATTCTATTTACAGTCATTTGTTATAAATATAATACATTTTTTGTCTGAAAAGCAATCACATAGATACGTTAAATAACAGTTTAATCAGGTGGAAATAGGGGAAAATGATTGGTTTGTAAAGAAAAGAAAATGACATTTTTCCTGTGAAACCAGCCCTGTCCAGCCGAACCACACACACGCCCAGAGTATTCCCACAGCATGTCACAGTACTGCATTGGACTACACATGCCAAAGCTTCCTCACTGGGTCACACAGATGCCATTCGCACCTCACTGGCTTTGACAGCATGTACAGCCTGCTCATCGTGTAAGAAATGATGTCATGGTCCATTAGGCAGAGAAAACAAGTCCTGCAGCAGGTTAGATCTTTAATAATGCAGCTTCAAGATTCCACATGGAGTAAAGTCTTTGTTGATGCAGAAATGATGCATTGTGCCTGAAACACTGGCAATATGAGGAATTTGAACACCCATGAATTAAGCCACATGCACGCGCACACACACACACACACACACACACACACACACTCATACAGCTTTTGTCTTAAGTGTTGATCTGGGTAAATAAAATGGACTTGATATAATTAAAAAAAAAGCATGATATGAGAAATGTTCATGGGAAAGACAAAAGAAATGTATGTTTCAAATCCATTTTCTGCATTTAAGACAAAAACAACTGTGTATGTTGTTTTTAACAACTCGCCAGAGATTACAAGAGTGTCAGATACTGTACTGCACTTAATCTCCGTGTTAACCCCAGAATGTTGTTTCCGTCCTAGTTCCTTTTATAGAAGTAGAAAACTGCTGCAGTCTGAAAGAGAATAGTCGCTGTAGGGTGGTGAATAGAGGCTATAGCAGTAGCAGCAGGCCTGCACTGATGACTCTCTTACACACTGTTAATGATGATGAGAGCTGGCATCGCGCTCTGCTGGCTGGTCTCACACATGGTGCCTGACTGGGCGAGCTTGGCAAAGACCCGCGGCATGCCCAAGTTATAAACACCAGCCTGGAAGAAGCAGGCCTTCAGCGAGAGCTGGTGGACCTCCTGCGGCCTCAGCTGCAGCTTGTACTGGGTCTGCCCCAACCACGTAAACGCACCATGCACCTCTAGTGACTCGGGGCTAACAAGAAGAGAACCAGCAGTTGGTTAGAAAACACATAACCAAACAGTAAGCTCACTGTGCATGAATGATGAATGGAATGAATGATGACACTAGCCAGTCCCGATTACCTTGTTGTTTTCTGGCGCAGGTCAATGATGACATCCACCTGAGCCAAGGAACAGTTGGACAGAGTCAAGGTAACTGGTACCATGCATAATCTGAGGAGAGACAGATGTACTAGAGTGACTAAATGACATGAATTAGAAAAAAATTATCCAAAATGAAAAAAAACCCCCAGACTGTTCAAAACAGTATGTCTGTGTATTCAGTCTGCAGTCTGTAGATTTGCCAATATCAAATATTTTGACTGCATTTCGTTGAAGTAGGCCATGCAAGCCATTTAGGCTAGACAGTAGTTTAACTAGATGACCTACACTGTATGTAACCATAGGGAATAACGTACATTGTAGATAGGAGATACTGAGAAAAGGCCCCTATTAGCTGTTTAGACATCTTTCGGTATTCACAGACAAGACAGTCAATGCTTACAGAAGGTCAAGTTAGAAGAACTGATTGTTTTTTTGCTTTTGCAAGCTTGGCTGCTTATTAAAGGTATAATTTATTCATCAATTATGCAGTTTTCCATTAAGCCTCTGTGTTATGATTGATTCATGATTTGGTCGCTGACGTTTTGGGTGTTTATTTTCATTTCCACTTGCTTTTGTTATAAAGCCTAAATCCATGAGGATTTGATTAAAGCCAAGGTGTGACGTCATGCTATAGCTGTAAAGCACGTGTTTATGAGGCACCTGCCCAGAGTACTGACTTGCATCCTATTCTTAATCTGCAGGTGTAGTGATGTCCTTTATTTTTCCATTTAGAGGCCATGAATAAACAACGATTTCACAGCACCTCCCAGAAAACTCAGTCACTTGGGACAATGGACATGCGAACACCAGGCACATGGATATTACTGTGCTAAACTAATTAGAAACATGAAAGACCTCCAAGGTTGGATGGTTCCTCAGGAGTGTGTGTGTGTGTGTGTGTGTGTGTGTGTGTGTGTGTGTGTGTGTGTGACCTTTTCTGTGGGAAGGGGTGGTCATAGGACTCAGGGTAGTGCAGACATGTCTTGATGAGCTGAGCAAGCTGTTCCAGTGACGGTCTGCTGACAGGAGGTGGAGGATCAGGCTTGAACTTTAGCAGCACCATCTCCTGCGCTTCCTGCCACACATACACACAAGAACACAATGCCGGTTCAAAGCTGGGTGACTGAATCCTCTCAATCCTAACCACTGAAGTTTGGAGATGCTCTGCCCCAGTCATCCAGCCATTACAGTTTGGCCCTTGACAGATCCCTACGCTTGCCCATTTTTTAGGGCTTCCAACACATCAACTTCAAGAACTGCCTGTTCACTTGCTATCTAAAGTATCCCTCCCCTTTGCAGGTGCCACTGTAATGAGACAACCAACATTATTCCTTTCCCTGTTGTAAATTTACAGATGTGATTTTGAACAGCACTACATAATGGCTGACTCACTATATAGTGCACTATATAATGGGTGAGTGGACATTTTAAACAGCTCTGGACTTCTACGTATGACATGACTCCCTCACGTGAAGGTCTTCAATGAGTGTCTATAGTCTAGACAAGGAAAGAGGCAACACACCAGATGTAATCTACCAGATGTGCGAGATAAAAAGTATAAATAAATAAAGGAATGTGAAAGGAGTGTTTGATGCTAGAAATTGTGCTGTGGTGTATGCAGGCATGAACATGGCACACGTCCATGGTGCAAACTAGGCAATATTATAAGAATTCTTCTTGCACTTTTTTTTAATGCAGTGCGCATGAGCAAGACCATCATTCTAACCATGATTTTGTATTATAGAATTATTTTATTGGCCACATTTTGCGGCCCAAAATCAGTAACGAAATCTTCACTCAAGCACATGATTCAGATTTCAGATGCAGGTGTGAGTAGTGAGTGAGTAGAGTGGAACAAAAAATGCTCAGGTCACACAAGAACTACGGGTTACTAACACTGACAGAATTAACGTAATAGGTAAAGTAGAGACTTTAATATACTGCAATACTGATATACAGCATGCGAATTGTACATCGCTCACTACTACACAAGACTGAACTGTGATTAGAAACTGCATTTAATCAGTCAACAATGATTAAAAGTGAGCAAAAGTGTGGAGTCTTCTGCGAGATACCTCTTTCTGTGCGAGTGAGCATGCCTCTTTGCCTATAGTTTGCAAAGCAACATGGAGTTGTCCCTCTAGAATGAGCTGCTTGTTGTCCTCCACAACGTAAGCCTGCAAGAACAGAAGTACAAGGCATTAGAAACAGAAATTGTATGTATTTATTATGTAAGGATCATAAAGCCCTAAATCAGCCAGGAAGCTGAACTGCTTAATAGTTCTGTTTAGAACAAACATGATGTAGGGATAGTGGGTTAGAAAACACATAACCATTGATTGATTGAGAGGTTAACGCCATGTTCATTCAGAAGTTATATTCATGGCAGGAGGATTGGTCTTTCATTTCTGGTGTGTTACATCATGATCCTTCTTCCTCTATGCTGGTCTTTAAATGTGCGTTTTCGAATCAATGTTCATGAAGAATTTAATAATTGTTTCAGCTTTGGTTTGGTCGGAGATTTCTTTCATTGTCTTGGTAAGGATAGTCTTTGCCGTTCTCTTAGGAACTTCGGGCATTCAGTCAGGATGTGTTTGATAGAGGCAGGTTTCACAGAACGGTCTCCCCTTATCAGGTCCGAGTGTCTTAAAATGCTATATCCGATTCAGCATCTGGTATTTAATACTTGGTCTTGTCTTTTCCCTAATTGTGTCTTAGACTGACGGTGTATGTTAGGGCATATTTCATGAAGTTTGTTTCTGCTGGGTGTCCCATTCAGCTCGCCATCTCTCTTTAATGTAGGTGGTTAGTTGGGCTTTGGTGTCTGATGGGGGAAGCATACATTCTGTTGTTGGTTCTTCTGATGTTATCCTCGCTAGTTTATCGGCTTTTTCACTGCCTGTGACCTTGCAATGCGGATAGCGGGTGAATACAGCAAGAATATTCACTATTTCTGCCACCTAGTCAAATGATAACCCCATATTATAAGCCTGTCTGGCATTCTATTATTTCGCTCCCATATGGTGCATCAAATTAAACTCTGGTTGCCTTTCTTTCCTAAGCACCACACAAACCGAGCTTTGACTTATGGGTACAGCTACAATATAGCACAGACTACTGACTGGTTAAACATAGTCGTCACAGAATCATCCTGGTATTGACTCTAGCTGGAGTCACTTCTCCACTTACAACCGTAAACTACAGCATAATGTTTTGGATTCAATTTATTTGAACTGAATTGCCCAAAGTAATGGGTAATTCTTACTGCTATGAATAAACTAAACTATTAATAAAAAAAACAAAAAAACCAAACAAACTTCCAGTTAGTTCAGTTCTGTATACAGAATGAGAGAGGTTAATGCAGAATGGCCAGACTGGTCTGAGCTGACAAAAAGGCTACAGTAACTCAGATAACCACTCTGTACAATTGTGTTGCGCAGAAAAGCATCTCATAATGCGTAATGTTGAAACTTGAGGAGGATGGGCTACAAAGGCAGAAGATCACATCAGGTTTCAATTCTGTCAGCCAAGAACAGAAAGCTGAGGCTGGAGTGGGCACAGACTCACCAAAACTGTATTCCAGCTGAAGACTGGAAAAATCAGTCTGGTCTGAGGAATCTGGATTTCTGCTAAGCCACACAGATGGTAGGGTCACAATCTGATGCCAACAGACCAGGCTGGTGGAGGTGGCATAATGGTGTGGGGAATGTTTTCTTGACACTCTTTGGGACGTTAATACCAGTCAATCATCACTTGAATGCTACAGACTATTAGAGCATTGTTGCTGACCATGTGAATCCCTTCATAGCCATAATTTACCATCCTCTAATGGCTACTTCCAGCACCATGCCGCAAAGCAAACGTCATCTCATGAGCCTAATAATAAGTTCAGTGTTACTCAGTGGCCTTCCCAGTCCCCGGATCTGAATCTGCAAGGAATCTGCAGGAACTGCGTGATGCAATCATGTCAACATGGACCAGATTCTCAAAGGTTTCCAACATTTTATGGAGTCCATACCATGAAGAACTGAGAATAACTGGGGTCCTACCCTGTAGTAGTTTAGTGTTTCTAGTTTAGTGCTCAGTGAATGGATAAGGTAATGAATTCGGTGTTCCTGATTTGCTGGAACGAAGCAAGTACCTTCCAAAGGACGATAATGTCGAGTTCCACTTCACTGCATTTCCGAATGACACTCGTCATGCTGTCGTCCGGGGTCAGACTCTGCCTCCGCATGTGTGCGGCTCCACCTGGGGACACGCCTACTTTCCTGGGCTCTGAGGGCAGTCCTCGCCGGAAGAAGAAGTCTGCACATGGAGTCATGGAACTGACGATCTGTGGAGAGTCACAAAATGAAACAAATGCAAAAAACGAGCACGAGAACAAGATTAGGTAATGAATTTGTTTTAAACCTGCAGGTCAAGTTTTGGTGAAAAGGAATTATATAAATTAACCTGATTCATGTGTTCTGTCTGTTTGAGGTATATGATATAGTGAAACAGGGTTCTTGACTTACCTGTTCATTGCCAAGGTTGAGGTCAGCAAATGTGTACTTCTCTATTCTGTCTGAGGTAGCTGGAAAAAAAAAAAAAAATGTGGGGACAGAATAATGAATGGAATAAGCCACAACACACACACAGACACACACAAAGAGATGGCAAAAGAAACGAGTCCATTAGGCTGTGGGTGGCTCTTTGACGCATTTAAAAAAATAAAAAATAAAATAAAATAGTTTAGTCACCTTTTCCTTTGGTAAGGCTCCAGAAGAATGCTATTTTTAGGCTGTTTTACCGGTGCAAACAAATTTGTGCTGCCGACACGACTGACTAGCTGAGAGCGTTGGGATAGTAAATGTGCACCTAGCAGCACTGAATACACTCCACACAGCGCTCGTCACAATGCTACAGTGTAAAGATTTTATTTTAATTTGATGGATGACAAAAATAACTGTAGGAGGAATTTGTACATGAGTGAAATATTTTTAAAAAACTCTTCATTTCATGCAAAGGGATATAAAGGTGTCAATGGTCCGTTAAAGACAAAAGTAAAAACGTTTCCCAGCAGTGTCTGGTCCATCGACGGTGGAATTAGCTTCCTGTTCACACCGAAATATTTTCAGATGATAATTTAGATAAATTTTTAGATAATTTAGCCTGCTTTCTTTACCAGTGGCCTCAATGTTCTTTCCAGCACCTTGAATAGTTCACAACAGCTAGTCAATGTACTAGTCAACTATTCTACGCTGTCAATTACCGAAACTGGACAGTTGAATACAGGTGATCTTCAGCTGTCCAGTTTCTACGAGTCTGTGTCCGTGATAGCCACAGATTCTTCTTCCTGGCTTACAGAAGTGGAACCTGATGTGGTCTTATGCTGTTGTAGCTCATCCACCTAATGGTTTGAAGTGTTGCACATTCTGAGATGCTTTTCTGCTCACCACGGTTGTAAAGTGTGATTATGAGAGTTACCATACTATAGACTTCCTGTCAGCGCAGACTCCGTCTCCTCTGATTTCGCTCATCAACGAGGTGTTTCACACGGCAGACCCTCTGCTCACAGGATGTTTTTTTGTTTTGCGCACCATTTTGTGAAACTGTCCCGTGTGAAATTTCCAGGAGACCAGCAGTTTCTAAAATACTCCACCCGGCCCATCTGGTACCAACAACCATGCCAGGGTTAAAGTCAAAGACAGCAACTCATTCTGACGATTGTAGTGAACATTAACTGGAGCTCTTGATCTGTATCTGCATGATTTTATGCACTGTGCTGCTGCCACATGAATGGCTGATTAGATAACAGCATGAATGTACCTCATAATGTGGATGGTGAGCGTATATGAAGTACACGCAGTTTAATGCTGATGGACAGTAATCTAATAGCTAAAGTGGGAAGAACTGAAGTGCTGAGCATGTGGGCGTCTCTCACCTTCCTGTATTCTGCATCTAGTTGCCCTGAAGCACAGCTTCCCCCTCTCCCTGCTGCCCAACTTAGAGTCTGGAAAGAGAACGAAAAAAAAATTATAAAATTTAATGAAGTGATTAAAATTTAGATCATTAAGAAAATGTGTGACTTGAAAATGCTCTCACAGCACTTCCATGTTTTTTTTTTTTGCAGCTTTGCTGCTTGATTAGGATGTTAAAAAAAGGGACGAGCTAAAGAGGATGAAATTTCTCTTAAAACAACCTTCTCTGATATACAGTCCAAACAAAATCCCAAATGCTAAAACTTCTAAGAACACATGTAACCATTTCCAAGTATTGTATTTTATATAACCAACAGTATCATTATGTTCTTGTAACTATGTGCGTCATATTGTGATATAACCAATGATGTATAATCTGATGACATGTTTGTTGTCTCCGGGTGAAGACCACTGTATAAAAGGCACACCCAAATGATGCTTCTTTGAACTTCTTCCCTGTCTGCATGCAGGTTTGTGGTTCTTCATCTTCATCATGATAGAAATAAAGAGACAAAGACTTAGACTCAGAACTGGCCTTGTGTGATTGTTTAAATGATTCTGTGTTGGATTTTTCTAACGTATGGATTTGGGAACGTTTAATTCTCAAGGTCTGAAGTATGTTCAATATATCAGTCTATACAAAGTACATGCATTCTGTTTGTTAAATTCCTGCACTCCACGTTTCATATTCTCTATTGATTTTCTAAACCAAATACTGATTTACAGTCTCCTGCATAATTATTGGCACCCCTGGTAAAGATGAGTAAAAAAAGGTTACAAGAAATTAAGCTTTTGCTTAATTAGCTTAATCTCACACTCGAAAAAATTTAAAAAGCCAACCTTTAAAACTGAAGAAAATTTATTCTGAGGAAAAAAAATCCCTCATTTTAACAAAACCACATGTGCCACAAATACTGGCATCTCTAAATTCTTAGAAGCAAAATGTAACAGAGCTTTTTTTATTTCTTATTTCTTGTTAATCAGAGTGTGTGGGAACCTTTCAAGCCATAAACCATGACTTCCTTTTTTACTGGGGTGTATACATGAGATGACAGAGGTCAAATTCTCTTAGTCATTCTTCAACGTGGGAAAGACTAGAAAATGCAAGTCAAATAAGGGAAAGTGTGTTGACCTTCATAAGACAGGAAATGGCCATAAAAAATATCTACTCGACTGAAATGCCCATATCTACAGTTCAGACAGTAATCAAAGTGCTCCAAAGAGCTGGATGAGGATCCATGTTTATTTCGAACTCATGAACAGTAAGGTGAATTTTAACAAAGGCAAAAAATACCCAACAATTGCTGTTGGAGACTTACAGAAAAAAAGTAGCATCACCAAGGGATCACCAAGTCTCCAAAGCTACTACCAGACACCACGTCCATGAGAATATTATTTTAAAAGCATGGCAGGAAAAAGCATTTCCTGTCATCTAACCACAAATGTAAGCACATGAAGCTTGCTAAATGGTCCTGGGATATTGGAAATATGTTCTATGGGCAGATGAAATTTTACCAACATATTCAAGGTGGGTTTAGCATAAAAATAAGGATGATTACACTGAAAAGAACCTAACGCCCACTGTTAAGTATGGTGGAGTGTCTAATGATGTAAGGCTGTTTTTTCTCTAAAGGCTCTGGAAAATCTTGTTAAGGTACATGGCATCATGGACTTCCAGGGAATACCAGGACAATTCAGATCAAAATCTGTCTGCCTCTATCAAGAAACTAACAATGGGTCATCAGTTTATCTTCCAGCAGGACAACAACAAAAAACATACGTCCAGGTAAAAAAAAAGTTCACTGAAAACTAAATCAAGTGCATTCTATGGCCATCTCAGTCCCCATATAAAACCTGTGGGGTGAACTACAGAGGAGAGTGCACAAGAGAGGACCTAGAACCCTGGACCATCTGAAAACACTCTGTAAAGAGATCTAGTCTCAAATTCCCTGATCTGTATTCTCCGAACTTATAAGATGTTATAGGAGAAGACTGAGTGTTTATCGGCAGAGGGGAGTTGTAAAAAGTATTAAATGAAGGAGTGCCAATAATTGCGGCACATGTGGTTTTGGTTAAAAAAAAAAAAAAGGATTAATTTTTGATGAGGGATTTTGTTTTCATTAGAACAAAGTTACTTCAGTTAAAAGGTGAATTTCTTATAACCATTTTTACTCATTTTTACTAATTATAATTAACAAAAGTATGACCTGAGCAACAGCAGGTCCATCCCCTAGTGTGTGACAATAGACCTTTACAGTACACATTAAGGTACACATTAGTGGTGCACCAGAACATGATTAAGCTATGAGCAAAGAATATGGCAGGGTAATTTATGCAGAGTGCACTGGGCTTTCAAGTTTTATTTCTTGGGTACCCTTTTATTAAATCATTGCATACCAAGGCCAAAATATCCACAATGTCTGCAAAGATTCAGAAAACATAAAGGATAGAACACAAGGCATTAATGCCACATTCATTCTACCCACACAATGCTATTCCTCCAAACTGGATTATTCGACAACTGGCAACTTCAGGAAGTAAATCTTGTCAAGGAAGCCAAATTAGAGTCAGGAGCATCAGATACAAGATACAAAACAGTAGTCAGGGCTCTGAACTATTGATCAGAAAACTGTGAGTTAGAATCCTGGCACTGACAAGCTGTCCTCAGTTCAACACTGTGAAATTAATGTAAATATAAATCTGTCAAAACACATTACATAACAGACCACTTCTCAGACAAAAAACAAATGAAGTCTGTTCAGTTTTCCCATACAAAAAAGGAAGTAAATGTGACAGTCAAAGTCCCCAGATGAGCTGTGGTGCTCAGTAAAACCTGTAAAAATGCACACATTGTACCTGGGAACACTGTTTAAGAAAAAAGACACACCAAATATTGACTTCCTTTAGTTTATTACTGTTTACTGCACTTTATAGCGTTTTCTTTTATGTAGAAACATCTT
>JAOVVH010000041.1:4166825-4177295 GCA_028566435.1 Scorpiodoras heckelii
ACAAAGTATGTAGAGAAACAGATGGACTACAGTCTGTAATTGTAGAGCTACAAAGTGCAGCTATATGGTAAGTGGAAAAAAGAAAAAAAAGTAATAACAATGAAAAACTTCATCATTTGTGTTACTTGTTATAAAGATGTATATGTATAAATATGTATAAATAATAATAAACAATATAAAAACTATTAACAAATATAAATTAATAAAAAACATTAATCATATTTATCACATTACATTCACATTCACATTCATTATTTTGAAGTAAGGGTATAAAAACTATTGCACTTCATTGTAGTCATATAATATTAGGAGCTTTATGTTTTGGTTATATGTGCAGGTGTTTTGGATATACAGTGTGTAACATGATTATGTTTATTACAGGTATATCAGTATAAGAGGTTATTCACCTCCACCTGGTTTGCATAACATCAAAACATGGAGCGCAGCTGTCAAAATGTCATTCAAAATAATGATGAATGACATACCACACCTTTAATAGTACAGTCACCAACGGTACACATGGCAATCACAAACAACTTTGTCCACTCTTGGGCAACACTGATCCTGCTCTGATACGTGGCTTCAAATTGAAGTGGCTAACAAAATATTTGCGCTTTGTAAATGTCAGTTATCTTGGTAAGTGACTGGAAATCATTAGCCACGTTCTGACCAGAGGCATGAGACAACACTGCTAAACACTCCTACGCGCTACTCATCTCCATGTGCACCACACATACACAAACACACACATACTCACGTGGCATGAACAGGAAAAAAAGAGTTCTGATGAAGAGAGAAAGAAATTCTGTAAGTGAAAGATAATTGGAGTTCATCTGTGCCCTATGGCAGATTTACTGCTTACAGTTTCAGTTGCATGCTGATGGCATGGCTAATCCTTGTCTTGGGATTAGCCATACAGGCCCAGGCCTGTCACTCTTACACACTTCAAAGGCAATTTCCTTTCAGCAGACCTCAGTTTACTGTTTTTTACGTAATGCATGGCTTGTTTTTTGTTATTTTAGCCCTGGTATAATGGATGAAGGTAAACATGGAAAGAATGGTAGGATACCAGGACAAGGTAACATCAAACCATGTAAACCTTTCCAGAGAAGCTGTTAGTGTCATACTGGCATGACCAGTAGACTTGTTACTGTGATTTATGTGTGTGTGTGTGTGTGTGTGTGTGTGTGTGCTTGCATGTGTGCTTTTGAATGTGTCCTTTCTTATGTCTCACAGCATCCAAAACAGAACGAGATATTTTGTGACTGTTTCTTTCCTGTGGAAGAATGCAATGTACTTACACCAGCCTGATAAGAATCTGTATTTCAGGATCTGGGAAAGCGGGTTTCCGGCCGGAAAGCTGCATGAGCGTACAGGAAAAAAGGAATGGGTACACTATCCCGGATCTGCAGCCTTCCAGTGACCTTCCTTGTACACCAATGCCACAAACTTGGACATGCAAAATAAAAAAAAAATTACTCTTGCAGCTCAAGTACAGTTAACATTTTTCCATTAACCATTTAAATATTTAATATCATGTTCTGGCAGGAAGCTCAAATACTTCTTAGGATTATGCAGGTTTTACCACTAATTCTTGACAAAATTATTATTATGCCCTCTATTACATTTATTTACATTTAGGTAAATAAATGAATATGTTAATTTATTAATCTCTTTAATACATCTGAGCAGATGAGTGTTCAGGGCCTTGCTCAGGGGCCCAATGGTGGCAGCTTGCTAGTGCTGGAATTTGAACTCCTGACCTTCTGGTCACTAGACATCCAATGTATTAACCACTGAGATACCACTGCCTACTATATTTGTAGCCCCCGTGGCATCTGGATAAATAAAAATTCCATAATGAATTGTAAAGCTGTGAAAACAATGTCTAAATCTTACAGCAACTGAATATAATATCACTTTAACTCCAGGTGGTGTGGCAAGGCTTGGCAAATTACCCACAATCCTCCAAATTATCACTACTTCCACTGCCACATGGGCCACGCCGTAACTAAGTACACATGCTAAATTTGGTTGTCCTTTTTGCCCAGGTAGCGTAGGAGCTGAGCCAAGATATACAAGTAGAGCTAAAAATAGTAGAAACCATTGACTAATAAAACAAAACAAAACCAAACATCATGATTAATGTTTCTGGCTCAAGTAACTTTTCCTATTTTGCTGATTTTGAAGTAGCAGCATCATTTTAAAAACAGGTAATCAATAAGTACAATGTAAAAAAAATTGTTGTACATTTATAGCAAATTTTCAACAGCAAGGTACTGCAATTCTCTTTTCAGTATTTTACAGTATTAAGCAATGCATTGTGGGGCATGTACACTAAAGGGTCTATGCAAAATACATAGCAACAACATCTACTGTGACTACAAGAATTCCGGCAAAACCTCAAACTTACGACAGCAGTGTGTCCGGAAAAAGACTCTGAGTGAACGTGACCAGCGCTGGCTGGCAAGAATCGTTTAACGTGATAGGCGTGTAACACCGCCTCAAGTATCATCAGAATTCAATGCTGGGGCATTAACAAAAATCAGTGTGAGGACTGTGCAATGTTCCCTCCAAGATCCCGTGGGGGACGTACAAAGTATTAACTGCTATACCAGTTTTTCTGGTACTTAATTTTGAGATTTGTTCCACACGAAAATCTCTTATCATAGTTAGCTTATGTTCTTAAAAAAGAATAATATAATTTCATAATATAGTGTTTGAGCATTTCATTTACTGTTATGTGTTTTAATCCCTTTGAGTCCAAAGACATTTTTTCCCCTAAAACAGTCAAACTTCTCCACAGGCTGCCTAACAATTGTGTGACATTTTGCTGTGACATTTTGAATTAAAATTGCCTCAGACTGCCAACTACACCAAATGACAGACACGTTTTTTTTAAAAATTATTATTACTTTATTATTTGTTTAATGTGTTTTAGCCACCCATCAATTGCTAGCTTAACAGCATTGCTTTGTATGTCTTAGTTAACTACATTAACTAGCTAGCTAGTGTAATTTAGCACACAACAGACTTCAAACAGAAAACTACAAATAAAAGAAAATGAATGAAAATGTTTAATGTTTTATGTGCAGTTTATTTATCTAACAAGTAGCTACTGATGATAATCTGAGAGTGCAGTCATGCTTTGTGCAAGTTAGCTAATGTAGGTTCACTGCCATTAGCTGAGTTTAGATACCATGCTAACCTATGGTGTGCATTTTGGTGCAATCTAGCTGTGTCCTGTAACTGATCTCCTGTTTTAGTCCCTACCACTATGGCTACGTCAGTCAGACATACATATTGTTGAATGCGTTGTGTAAAAAGGCAGCAGCAGCACAGCGTTCAGGTACATGATGAGTTTTTATTCATTTTTATAGTTTACAATGAGTCATACTGGGCACATCCACTAGTCTGTGAGACCTTAGTTAAGATTTGGATGTGGGAAAAGATTTGGGCTATTTGGGGGACTATTGGGTATTATGGTATTCGAGAAAGTTTTTTTTTTTTTTTTATTGTACACTTTTCTCTTTGTAGTTTCAGGCGCCAGTGGTCATAGAAAGGAAATAAAATTTTGTAAATTAAATTGTAAATTAAAATGTAAATTGAATTTTGTTCAGCTACTGAAATTTGTCATACTGTAGTGCTATCTGTGCTACCAGTAATTTACTATAAAATTTACAGTAGACAAAAATCAGTAATTTTACCATAATACAATAATACAGTAACAAGCTATAAATTAAATTTACAGTTTATCTATTGTAAATTTACAGTACTGTAGTGGCATCTAAGCTGCCAGTAATTTATGCAATATTTGCAGAAAGGAAGCCTGTTTTTTTTTAACAGTGTAGGAAGAAAATAGGAAGCCTTTTTAGGAGTTGTCCTTGAAAATTGTGGACTTTGGATCACTGGAAAGATGTATAAGATCAAGTTTAGGTTCCACAGTTAGCAGTTTAACTGGTAACAGGTAACTGGTAATCAAGATTGAGTATAAAAGGAGCATCCACCAAAGACTTAGGATGCGTTGTGGTTCACCACTTTGTGCCAAACTTCATTAGAGAATTGTCAGTCAGTACAAATACAATGTTTCTCAGTGCAAAATTGCAGGGGAAAGGCCAATGACAGAAACCGCTGCTGAATGTGTGTGACCATCGAGCAAATTATGCTACCCTGATGGACATAGCCCCTTTGCTCGGAAGTACTTCGGAAAATCATTAACACAGTCCACTGCTGCATCAAGAAATGCAAAATGAAACAATTATGCAAAGAGAAAACCATATATTAATTCTGTGCAGAAACACCTACAAAGTCTCAGGGAATTAAGTCATGGACCAAAAGATAGTGGAAATGTGTTTTGTGGTCAGACTAGTCCATGCTTTAGATTTTATGATGATTTGAGTCCATGATTTAGAGTTTTTGGGAAAAATGGATGTCGGATTTTATGTGCCAAAGATGAAAAAAAACATCCAGACTATTACCAACAAAAAGTGCAAAACCCAGCATCTCTGATGGCATGGGGGTGCTTCAGTGTCCACAGCATGGGGGATCTGCATATATATGCGAAGGTACCATTGATGTGGAGGTTTATATTGGTATTTTGTGGAAACATATGCTGCTGTCAAGACAGCATCTTTTCCCAGGAACCTCATATCTATTTCAGCAGGACAATGCCAGGCCTTGTTCTGCATGGGCTACAACAGCTTGGCTTGACAGGCCTCCCATAGTCCAGATCTGTCTCCTATTGAAAATGTATGGAGCATCATGAAGAGGAGAATCAGGCAACAGTGGTCATGGACTGTTGGCTAGCTCAAGATCAAAAATTTCACTTGCAAAACTGCAACAATTAAAAAGTATAATTAAAAGAAAAGGTGATGTGACCCAGCGGTAAACACAACTCTGTCCCAACTTTTTTTTGAGTGTGTTGCAGGCATCAACTTCTAAATTTGTTTATATTTAAAAAACAGAATTAAGTTTGTCATTGAAAACACTGGAAATCTTTTCATTGTCCTTTTGTCTGTTAAATAAAGGTTCAAGGGAATTAACAAATTACAGATTTAAGTTTTTATTGCATTTTTACATGCATTTTTAGATTCCAGTCTGTCTGGAAATGGGGTTTGTATTTCACTCAATTTGTCTGTCAGGTATCCATCCAGTAACTTCCAGACAACTTCTCCTACTTTCCCAGATGGACTTATGTAATGGGAAAGTGACACACACACTCAGGTTTAGCGTTTAGGTTGCTGCTGAGCTGAGCTCTTCTGTGGAGAAACACTCAGTAAGCAGTTACCTTTATAAGCAAGCTCAAACGTTTGAATCTCTCTTGACATGCTGTAGCTAACTTATTTGGATATACCCTAATGTATCTAGAGCCAATAAACCAGTGGTGCCACTTCCATTGTGGCAAGTAGGGCAGAGCCCAACCAAATATACTCACCGAGCACTTTATTAGGAACAGCTGTACACCTAATCATTCATGAAATTATCTAATCAGCCAATCATGTGGCAGCAATGCAATGCATAAAAATCATAGAGATATGGGCTATCAGCTTCACGTTCACATCAACCATCAGAATGGGGAAAAATGTGATCTCAGTGATTCTGACCATGGCATGGCAATGGGCTACAAAGGCAGAAGATCACATTGGGTTCCAAGTCTGTCAGCCAAGAACAGAAAGCTGAGGCTGCAGTGGGAACAGATTCACCAAAACTGGACAGCTGAACACTGGAAAACCATAGACTGGTCTATGCACTATACGGTCAATATTTTTTTGGATATGTAATCATCACACAAATATGTAGGCCTTCCCCAAATTGTTACCACATATGTACATGTTCCAGCATAACAACGTACCTGTGCATAAAGTGAGGTCCATGAAAGTTGGAGTGTAACAACTCTAGTGTCCTGCGCTAGAGAGACCTGACCTAAACCGCACTGAATTAGAATGCTGACTGACATGACCTCACTAGTTGTTGAATGAGCAAATCCCCAGGAATATCCCATGAGACCTGCCGTTTTGGAGATGCTCTGACTCAGTCATCTAACCATCACAGTTTGGCCCTTGTGGAAATAGCCCAGATCCACATGCTTGCCAATTTTTACTGCTTCCAACACATCAACTTCGAGACCTGGCCGTTGACTTGCTGCATAATATTTCCCACCCCTTGACAGATGTCATTGTACCATCTGTATATACTTTGTATTTTTAATTTGTATTAGCACTGTGTATTCAAGTGCTGTACCAAAATGATATTCAATAGCTTACTCAATAGCCTTTATGCAGCATATTTTAGTGTTTTATTTAACGGTGCAATGATGCTGTATAAATAAATAGTTTTAAGGCTTTTGCTGGATTCAGTGATTGGGTCAGGGACAGTACATGACACTTGTTTTGCTCAACTTGTTTTTCCCAAGGTCCAATGGTCACCTTTACAATGACGTACAACAGACTCAAGGGCACAGCCATTACACAGCAAACAAACAGGGTGCAATGACACAATGACACACGACATCCAGAGACACCCAAACACTATGTCAACTCCAGCTCTGTCTCTCATTGTCATTTTATTCCAGAACAGTGCAAACACAAGTATAAAAGATCTCAAATATGAAATTTACATTCACATATATCAACATTGCAATCAATACATTGCAACCCCAAAAAATAGCACATATATTTAAGATTATAAGTAAAATACTTTCAGTTGACTCTGCAGTAGATTCCATAGGTGTGATATTTTAAACCCGTATCATATATGAAAATATCTAATTAACATGAAAATCTAGTGTATTTACTGTGAACATTTTATGCATTATTAATGCTGTAATATTTAGAATGACGATATATTAGGCCACTGCAATTTGTATATAGAAAATAGAGCATTTTTCATGTGGCTACATTTGTTTGATCATAAACTCTGATCTAGGCATATTCAGAGATAAAATGAAACGTTTGGCTTTTCTATGATGGTTTTCATATACATTTATCATATAGAAAGATGAAATTATGTTCGATTTCTCAGTGGTAGTATTCGCTATATGTGAACACATGTTGATCATAAGAAGTGCAACAATGCAAATTACAAAGTGTAATTCTGTGTCCAATTACCCAAGCTTAGAGAGCTTTATTTTATGTTCCTGAATCACGAAGCAAACCGTATTACCGAGGGCTAATGGATATTCAAGAAAATAAACTTCTCCAAAACCCAGGAGAAGACACCCAACATCGAAACATCGAACCCGAAGTTTTACAGGAAGCCAAAACTGTACCCTCGATGGATCCAGTGCATATAAAACGCTATATTGTTTTAAAAAGTAGAATCAAACACAATATCACAAAATTGTGCTACAATAGAACACTGGAATTGATATGTTGGTAACAAAATGTGTTGGCACAAAGGAATACACCCAAACCAACAACCCCTGGATAGAAGGCATTCACCTCAAGAGCCAAAAAAGGCAGCGATGCTACAAACTCCCAAGCTTTCTCCAACACGTCACAGCACCATGCATGGAGCAAAACTAAGCAAACGAGCCGTCGATAAAAGTTTGAGACCAAAAAACACAGTAAAAATGAACAAAAGGCCACTCTTCGACATTCATGCAGTGCAACTAAAAGCCTTTTCTAAATATGAACCATTACACGTTTCACCCTTTTTTTGTTCAGGTTTTTGCATTAGTCATGCATTAGAGTCACGTTGCACTTAGCAAAAAGAACAAGACAAGGTAGAACTGTGGCATGCGTAGAGGGACATGCAGAACGGCAAGCTTGAAGCCAAAGTCATTCCCTAGGCATATGTATTTGGAGAAATATCAAAGTTACAGTAGAATTTCACCAAGAAATGAAAAACGATAAATCAAATATAAAATGAGAGACTAACCGATCAGATCAAATACACGCTGTGACCACAAAACCAAGATTCCCAAGGCCCCTTTTTATACCCTGAATGCGTGACTGCATCACATAAATCGAATACAGGTTTTATCCTGTGCTCCTTCTTGTGCAAGCACAAGGCTACATCCCCTTGCCACCAGCACTAGCAAGATCCAGCTGAGTCTTAGCCTACTTAGAAACTCTGAACAGAACAAACACCACAATCAATTTTGTTTCCACAAATAAGAACAAGCCATGTGAGCTATTTTCAAACTCATAAGAAGCTGCTCATTATCCCCCGTGGACACGTACGTTTCCAGCAGCTGACATAGTACATTTCATTTTATTTCGCGTGTGCGTTTCACACGTAGTGATAGGAAATCCAGGAACACACGTCACCTTTAGTGTCTGTAAGTTATATATTCAGGACAAAAGCTTTTTTTCTTTATTTGGGTTTGTGTCAGACAAGACATCTCCATCATATTAAGAGGTCAAAGAGCAGCAGGAAGTGTGCACTGACGTCAAGAACGTTCCTACCCAAAGCACCAGTGTGTAAGCATTAGCAGCTGTACTTTACTGATGTTTGGAATGCACACCTTATCCCATTGTTACTAATAATAATAACAGGACTATATGTATTTACAAGGTATTAACCTCTGGATATACTGCATCATCTGTTCACTCACTCAATTCACTCAAAAAAGGCAACAAAGAAGAAATACTTTAAAGGATACAAATGAACCGGAGATTCAGTTTTCTGTACATCAATACAGGCTGTGAATTTTCATAAACGTCCCACTGACTAAACAGAACACCAATGTTTTTTTTTCTCCTCCCGTCATGCCATGGGCATTGACTGGGCTCATAATGGTATTAAATTCTCATAAACACTCTCCCTGCCAGTTATTCACACATTAACTCAAACATACACAAATGTAAAATACAGCGCTGTTTAAAAGATAAATGTTTGGTCCTCACTGCAAACATGTTTGGAATGGTTAATGCCGTGGCATTAATTTCCTACCATTATTTATTATTTTCATAGGCAAATAAACTCTCTCTCTCACACACACACACACACACACACACACACATATGAATACACACACGCAAACTCACACACAGAGGAGTGTGTGTGTGGCTCTTTTGTTGGTGTGAAGCTGCCATTACTGTAAAACACGTGCTCCTCTTTGGGAGCCCCTGATATCTAGGTGGACTGAGGAAGACTCATTATAAACAAACACTCACACACATACACATGCACATGCACACACAAACATACTCACACAAATAGACAAATCTGCTCATTATGTTTGCATGTGTGTGTGGGGAGGAGGGCTATTCTCGGCATGAGAGAATTGTCTGTCTTATCTCTCATGAACATCAAGGTCACCCCGTGCACAGCGATTTTTTTCCCAGTGCCAGCATCTTCCTCTGTGTCCTCCTTCAACCCTTCACGTCTCACTCCCCCTTGATTCACTAACAGG
Organism: Scorpiodoras heckelii; assembly: GCA_028566435.1. Lineage (NCBI taxonomy): Eukaryota > Metazoa > Chordata > Actinopteri > Siluriformes > Doradidae > Scorpiodoras > Scorpiodoras heckelii. The sequence continues at coordinate 4,176,184 of JAOVVH010000041.1, forward strand.
TTGGCTGCCATAGAAAACGCCTCCTCGTCAGTCACACCTCAATGTCTACGTTGACAGAGATGGAGGGCAGGTAAAGGATGCTGTTGTTGGAGGACGTGGGACAAGGGCCAACATTCTGTGCTTTGACCCCATAACTGGTTGCACTGGGGGCGTGGCTCAACCTGGTCTGGATACACGGACTTCCCTGGTGCTCCAGGCTCTGGGAGCAGGATTGGAGAGGGCCTTCGTGAGACCAGCTCTCTAGGAAGTAGGTGAGCATTTGACCTTTGCCCTTCACACTGACCTGACCACGGCACAGGAAGCGATAATGGCCAGACAAGAGGCGGAAGACGTCTTCGGTCACCTGCCAAAACAGCATCAGATTGTGGTTTTCCGCTTTTCCGCTGTATTTATGCATGGTTGAGTGTGTATGTGTTTTACCTGGATTTTGCCTTGTACTCCAGTGCTGTCCATCCTGCTGGCCACGTTCACTGTGTTTCCCCAAATGTCATACTGAGGCCTACGAGCACCGATAACTCCTGCAACCACTGGACCTACATTAATACCTGATCAAACACAACCACAAAAAACTAATTCATCTGTCCAGGTTATGCATTTTATTTGTCATCACTTTTATGGTTAAAGTTTTCTTTTGGTTACTGAGGCTAAAGTTAGGATAAGCTTAAGGTTTAGGTCGAACCTTAATCCATTAATTAGCTGATCTGCATTAAAAATAATGTTAATAGAGGGTTCTTATAAGGGTAGTAAGACCTGTGTGTGTATGTGTGTGCACTTGCAAGTGTGTGTTACGTTGAAGAGTCATAAATGTTTCTGGACATTTCTGAGAAGATTTGGAAGTTTTGAACAGAGGAAAAACGTCAGAGAATGAACGTGTGTATTGTTGTGTGTATCCTGCAGATGTTCTTAGGATGTCCTGTGCATGGCCACTTCAGTTCTGCACATACCACACACACACACACACATTAACATTTGTGTAGCACTTTGTAGTTCTACAATTACAGACTGTAGGCCATCTGTTTCTCTACATACTTCTTCAGTCCTTTTTACTCTGTTCTCTAATGGTCAGGACCCCCACAGGACCAGCACAGATCAGGTACTATTTGGGTGGTGGA
>JAOVVH010000041.1:4177395-4187998 GCA_028566435.1 Scorpiodoras heckelii
TGCAGTGCTGAGAATGATCCACCACCCAAATAGTACCTGATCTGTGCTGGTCCTGTGGGGGTCCTGACCTTTAGAGATGAGAGTAAAGGGGACTAACAAAGTATGTAGAGAAACAGATGGACTACAGTCCAATTACAATTGTAGAACTACAAAGTACAAAGTTTTCAGACAAAAACATAATGAAGGCTGCTGGGATTTGCATGCAAAAAAAGAAGCAAGTGTGATAGTCAAAGTCTCCAGAAGAGCTGTGGCAGATTCTCCAGTAACAAAAAAATGTTTGTTACTGACATACAAATATTTTTGTGTAACATGTAATTTTTTGCTGGAAAAGTAACATTTGTAAATATAAAATCTTTTTGTACTGACGCGATAATGTAGAACTAAAAAAAATCTATAACAAAAGTACTTAAAAACAATAGGGTCCCTACGACTTTATATATATAACGGTTGAGGTTGCAAAAGTTAGTATAGAACACAAAGTTTGAGGTGAAACAGGACATTTGTGACAAAAGTCTGCTGTGCAAGCAGAGCATAGGTTACTTATAACTTACTTCTTATAACTACCATTATAACCAAAGTAGATGTATAACCACTGCAGGTACATCCTGGACTCTCTCTCTCTCTCTCTCTCTCTCTCTGTCACTCTTTATGGAAATGAAAATGAAAATATTATTTTAACCACTGACTTATAATTGGCCTTCAACTGCTGAATCAACAGGGAGGAAGTGGAAGCTGCATCACACCACTGAAGCACTAATTAGATAAGCTTCTTTCTCAAAGATCAAAACAAAAACATGACAGACTGGTGATGGAAGCCACAGTGAGGTCAACAGTTGCTCAATCTCAAAGGAGATTGAGATGCTATACCTGGACAAGTTTTAAAGTACTATGTGTGGTGCAGACCATACCTCAGCTAACATCATTCTAGTAAAACAGGGTGGTGGCAGCATCATGCTCTGGGGACACTTTTAATCCTCAGAACCTTGGCTTCTTGTGAAAGTTCTTGTGAAGGTGAATGTTCTACAGTGACAATTTAAAGTGGGAATCTGAAGAACCTGAAGCAAATCTGTTTTGACATTTGGGTGAAAAGCAATCCCAAACAGTATGCAAAGCTGGTATGAACTTACTCCAACAGACTTAAAGCTATTACTGCAGTAAAATGTAGTTCTACCAAGTACTAGTCTGAAGAGGTTGAATACTTATTCAAGCAGCATTTATGTATAATTTTTTTACAGATCTTTTGACAAATAATGAATTTTACTTTGAACTTATACTTTAAGGCCATATTGGTTTGTAATAAAAATACTGGCTAAAACAATAAAAAAAATGAATAAAAGCTTTAAAAGTAAAGGGTTGTCACAACAAATATTGACTTTGTTTAGTTTATTACTGTTTCCTGTTCTTTATCTAAGTATACTAAACATAGCACAAAAAGTAAGGAAATTTGTGTTTGGTAGATTATTTCTTTGTTGTTACAATTCTCCTTGGCAATAAATCGTATACCATTGGAAAGCATGTTAATTTTTCTTTTAAATGGTGCCACATTTGTAAGGAACATGCATTTGTAGGATGAGCAGTAGAGCTGAGTATGTGGGTTGTGCCCATGAAAAATTTGCCAAATCTTCTCTGCCAGTGCCAAACAGCTTATTCTGCTGTTGCTATTGACACTTGTTTTGTTTTGAGCTTCTGACAGTGACAAACACTGGTTGAAGAATGGGATGCCGTCCTACAGCAGTGTGTGTGACCAGGCTGGTGACCAGCATGAGGAGGAGGTGCCAGGCTGTTGTGGCTGTGTCTGGTTCTTCCACACGCTACTGAGGCTCCTGTTTGTTAAATGAATAAATTGTTAAATTGCCAATATGTCTTGTTTCTTCAAACTTCAATCATCCAGTCCACCAAACACCAAACAAGTCAATGGCAGAATAAGCTGTTTGGCAATGGCAGAGAGGATTTGGCAAATTTTTCATGGGCGTAACCCACATACTCAGCTCTGCTGCTCATCCCACAAATGCATGTTCCTTACAAATGTGACACCATTTTAAAGGGAAATTAACAGGCTTTCCAACGGTATAAGCCAAGGAACATTGTTACAACAAAGAAATAATCTACCAAACACTAATTTCCTTACATTTTGTGCTATGTTTATATAGACAAAAGTATCCAGACACCCACACATTACACAGACAGGAGCTTTTATGACTTTCCTTTCTAAATCCATAGGCATTAATATGGAGTTGGTCTCACCTTTGCAGCTAAAACACCTTCCACTCTTCTGAGAAAGCTTTCTACAAGATTTGAGAACAGATAAAAGAACAGAGAGGGACCACACTCCACTGAACATTGACGGCTCTTCCATGGAGATTGTCAAGAGCACCAAATTCCTTGGTGTTCACCTAACAGAGAACCTCTCCTGGTTCCTTATCACCAGCTCCATAACAAAGAAAGCCCAGCAGCATCTCTACTTTCTGCAAAGGTTGAGGAAAACACGCCTCCCACCTCCCAGTCTCACATCAATTTACAGAGGGACTATTGAGAGCATCCTGAGCGGCTGCATCACTGCCTGGTTTGGGAATTGCAGTGTCTCAGAACGCTAGACCCTGCAGAGGATAGTGAGGACAGCGGAAAAGATCATCCGTGTCTTTCTCCCCTCCATCATGGGCATTTACACCACACACTGCATCTGCAAATCCACCAACATTGTGGCTGACAGCACACACCCCTCACACACTGTCTTCACCCTCCTGCCATCTGGGAAGAGGTACCAAAGCATTTGAACAGTTTCTTTCCTCAAGCCATCAGACTCCTCAATAGCCAGTGACTGGACTAAACACAACACACACACACCTCAAATATGTTGAACTTTGCACAACCTGTTTTCTGCTGCTATTTTATGTTTACATTCACCACTGACCTGCATTTTACTACCAAATACCTCACACTACATGTACATACCTCATTTCACCTGTTGTCCTGTATGAACTGTTTGTACTCTCTGTACTGTTTGCACTGTTTATCCTGCACTGTTTTGCACTAGGTTGCACATGTGCACTTTATGTAGTACTGTTTAGTTGCAGTATATGTAGCACCATATGTCCAGGAGGAACATTGTTTCGTTTCACTGTGTACTGTAAACAATGTATATTGTTGAAATGACAATAAAACCCACTTCACAACCCAGTTTAATAGTTGTCGCTCATGAGATAGGTCATAGCATTTCGGAGGTAGAAGCAAAATTTGGATTTTCACATATTAGCATTTCAATGGTGTACTGTGACTATAAGATTTCTCGCAAAACTTTGAACTTATGACAGCAGTGTGGCCGTAAAAAGCCTCTGGGTGAACATGACCAGTGCTGGCTGGCAAGAATCGTTTCACGTGATAGGCGCGTAACACTGCTTCAGGTAACATCGGAATTTAATGCTGGGGCCTCAATAAACATCAATGTGAGGACTGTGCAACGTTCCTTTCAAGATCCTGTGCAGGACCTACCAAGTATTAACTGCTATACCAGATTTTCTGGTAGTTCAGTGTATAAGTTACATAAAAATGAAAGATTGAAAGCATTACTATACTGGGGTTAATGTCTGGGTTAGGATTCAGATTACTTAGTTTCATACATACATTATATAGTATATTGTTCACAACACACACACACACACACACACACACACACACATTTCTTCACTGATTATTCAAGACTATTGGTTCACTCACCCACTCGGAGCACAAAGTCATTGTATGACTGGTAGTTGATCGCGTCTAGAACTCTGAACATCTCTATGGCGAAGTCAGCCACTGTGCATAAATGTTGAGAAATAGTCTTCTTGGCCTTTTAGGAGAAGAATAACAAAGTTTAGGCAGTACTGTCTCAAAGTTGCATTAAATCCACTTATAACCGTGAAAGTAAAACAGTAGTTAAGTAGAATAAACAGAAAATAGAAACCTAGTAAATTTAAGTGAAATTTATTCCAGAGGCACTCTTATAGTGCCATTGCACCTTAAAAACATTTAAAGACACAATACATACTGTATTCTCACAATAGTTTGGTTTCGTAAGCATAAATATGAACAAAGCAAAAATTTTTGTATTATGAGATATAACATTAATCTTTAACAAAATGGCCTTCAAACATATGCACTATATATAAATATACACTAGGACTGTGAAATTAGGAAACACCACCATTTCTCACTGCCAGTCCCAATACATAGACGACTAGTTACGTAACTGCTAGTAAACTAGTTTGCATTTGTCACAGGCAGGCACAAATGGGGTTTAAATACAATATCTGTCCTTTGAATTTTTATATTTTTCATGACTCAGTGATTAATAGCGGGCAGCACGGTGGTGTAGTGGTTAGCACTGTCACCTCACAGCAAGACGACCCAGGTTTGATTCCCGGTCCGGGCTGTTCTGTGTGGAGTTTGTATGTTCTCCCCGTGCTTGTGTGGGTTTTCTCCGGGTACTCCGGTTTCCTCCCATGGCCAAAGACATGCATGTTAGGTTGATCGGTCACTCTAAATTGCCCGTAGGTGTGAATGTGTGTGTGAGTGTGTGTCGGCCATGTGATGGACTGGCGACCTGTCCATGGTGTACCCCGCCTTCACCCGATGATGTTGCGATTGGCTCAGGCCCCCCGTGACCCCGACTAGCGGGATAAAGTGGAAGATAATGAATGAATGAATGAATGAATGAATGATCAATAGCTAATAGATAGAAATTTTAAAAAATCTATATTTTTTGGCTTTTCTCCCAATTCTTTTCCCTAAATTAGGTGTACCCAATTCCCAGCCATCAGACAGCTCTCCCTTTATTCAAACAACCAGGGAGGGTGAAGGCTATCACATGCCTCCGAGTCACTGCATCTTTACGAAGCGCTGTTTATGCAACATCAGGGGGGTGTAACCCACTTTCAGTATGCATGAGCTCACTGATGCCAATTATTGGTCTGTGTCACTGTGAGTGATGGTGAGAGAGAGTATGCCACGCCTCCTTGCCTGAGAGCAAGGCCAATTTTAATCTCTGGACTCCCGGTCACGGATGTGGCATCATCCGGATTTAAACTTGTAATCTCCAGATGATAGGTCAAACGCTTTTCTATTGCGCCACTCACCACGTCTAATCATTTGCATCAGATGTGTACAGTGCAAAGCTGTGGAGCCAATTTGATGAGGTCACAAACTGAGCTCATACATTTTTATGGTTCTGCTATTTAAAATTCATGTTCTGAGTGAAGGGATTCCTCTTTTCTACTTCCCAAATATTTGCTCACACATTCACAGACTTTGTGTACCGTAGATCCAGTGGTAGGAACAAGGCCCACTGCTGCCATGTAAGTGCTGCCTATAGTTTTAATCTTCTCAATGTCCTTGTAGCACTCCTTATCCAGCAGCTGTAGCGGTAGAAAGACAGGGAGAGAGAGAAGCAATTATGCAACTGCAGGAATAACTAAAGTCTGCGTGAACAATTTTTTTTTTTACACATAAATACTATATAGTTGTATTCATAAATATTCTGCCAGTTCAGTTAGCCAGCTCTACACACAATTAGATCAATTTAAAAGACACACATTTTTTGCAATTCGGTTTTTAGTCTACACTAAAACTGCATTCTGCGATTGTCTCTGAGTTGCAAAACCTTTTAAAAATTCCACATAAGGGTCAACATGGACATATATCTGTATCTGTATCTGTACAAGAGAGCTCCAGAGGGACTGAGGGATCCTCACCGCATCAAAGTCTGCGATGATCTCATTGAGGAGTCGCAGACACTCTACACCCATGTTATTTCCATCCAGCTCAATGTAGAAGTCATTGAAGTTCGGGATGGAGGCGAACAGGACGCCCACCTGAGAGTAGGACTGATAGTACAGGTCCTGTGACAGAAGGAGAACAGGAAGAATGTCCATTATGACATAGTACTTACGTGTGTACAGTAACAGTGGTCAGTGTGTGCTCCAGCATATTTACAGGAGCTTGTATGAAGCCTGAGATATGAGCAATGATGCAACCAATGAGCAATTAGAAATAATAAGAATTTTAAGAACACAATAAATTAGTAGCACTACCAACTGAAATCAAGGATCAAGGTCAGCTGGAGTGTGTTAAAAAAGGATAAACTGCCAAACAGTCATGTGTGTGTGTGTGTGTGTGTGTGTGTGTGTGTGTGTGTGTGTGTGAGTAGGAACCACCACAGGCATCTGATTTGGTGTATAAGGACAGCATACTGCACTTTGATGACAGTAAGAAGTGGAAGGAGAGGTTTGTGACAGTGCGGGCAGACTACAGTCTGGAGCTTCATGACAGCCAGGAGGTACATCACAACTCACCTCACTAATGCAGCATATATTAGGAAAACTAGTGCACACAGAGAGGGCAGACCCCTGCCAAGGCCAGAAGGAAAGGCCTGCTTTTTTTTTTTACAACGGGTTCACACATGCACAACAAACTTAGTTCACGTTGGGATCATGCATGTGTAACAAACCCAATTCATTTTTGACCGATCTCACAGAAATAATAGGTCAGATCCATTCACAAATTTAACAGGTTCTTCCTTAAACTACACTACACCCTTCCACCAAGTTTCATCAAAATTGGCCGTGTAGTTTTCTGTAATCCTGCTGAAAGTTTATTTATTTATTTATTCATTTATTTATTAGGAGTTTAACATTATGTTTTACAGTAGTTGCATTCATGACAGGAGAGCTTAGTAGCTTTTCACACTAGATTAGTTTCACACTTCTCAGTGGTGGGATTTGGTATCTTCAGTTCACCAAACGTAAATGGTTCTGGACTGTGGGAAGAAACCGGGATCCCCCAGAGGACACCCACACAGACACGGGGGAGAACATGCAAACTCCTCTGAAAGTCAAACCAACAGACAAACAAACAACCCACACTGAAAACATAACCTCCTCTGTGGAGGTAATACAGATGTGGGCAAATTTGTTGGTACCCTTACAGATCGTTGAAACAATGCTTTATTTCTCTTGAAAAGTAATGAAATCAAAAGCAATATGCTTTGGTATGTCATAGAGTAAAGCAAAGCAAGTATGAAGAGATAAATCATTGCTTATTCTACAAAGATATTCTACATTATCTTTGGCCTGGACAGATTTGTTGGTACCCCTAGAAAAGGTAATAAATAAATGGCTTATAGTAATATTTAAAGCTAAATGTTTTCTTCAATTAGTATCACACATGTCTTCAATCTTATAATCAGCCATGCAGCCTATATAAAATGAAAAGTCGTCACGCTGCTGTTTGGTATCATCATGTGCACCACACTGAACATGTACCAGAGAAAGCAAAGGAGAGAGCAGCCTGAGGAGATCAGAAAGAAACTTCTAGACAAGCACGTAAAAGGTAAAGGTTATAAGTCTATCTCCAAGCAGCCTGATGTTCCTGTGACTGCAGTTGCAAATATTATTAAGAAGTTTAAGATCCATGGGACTGTAGCCAACCTCCTTGGAAGCAGCCGCAAGAGGAAAATCAACCCCAGATTGAACAGAAGGATAATGCGAGTGGTAGACAAAGAACCAAGGAAAATGTCCAAAGATATACAAGCAGAACTCCAAAGTCAGGGTACCTCAGTGTCTGATTGCACCATCTGTCACTTTTTGAGTGACAATGGGCTACGTGGAAGAAGACCCTAAGGACTAAACTGTTGAAGGAAAGACATAAAAAAGCCAGACTGGAATTTGCTAAAAATGCATATTGACAAGCCACAGAGACAAAACTACAGCTTTCTGGCAAGTCACATCAGCTCTATGTTCACAGATGAAAATATGAAGCTTTCAAAGAAAAGAACACCATATACTGTGAAACATGGAGGAGGAACGGTTATGTTTTTGGGCTGCTTTGCTGCATGGGGTGCCTTGAATCTGTACAAGGCACAATGAAATCCCAAGACTATCAAGGCACTCTGGAGTAAAATGCACTGCAAAGTGTCAGAAAGTTCTGTCTCAGTCACAGATCATGGGTCCTCCATCAGGATGATGACCCAAAACACAGCTAAAGCACTCAAGAATGGCTAAAACCAAAAAAAATCCTGGACATTTCTGAAATGGACTTCTATGAGCCCTGATCTGAATCCTATTGAACATCTATGGAAAGATCTGAAACATGCAGTCTGGAGAAGACACCCTTCAAACCTGAGACCAGAGCGAGCGCAGTTAGCTCAGGAAGAGTGAGCCAAATCTGTTGACAGGTGCAGAAGTCTCCTTCAGAGCTACACAAATCGATTTTTTTAGTGATTGCCTCTAAAGGTTGTGCAACAGAATATTAGGTTAAAGGTCCCATCATTTTTTTTCCCCAATCCATTTTGATTTGTTTTGTTATTAAAAATATGCTGTTGAATCAATTATCAAATGCAAAGTCTGATTTTTATTAACTATGGAATAAACAATGAAGGATGGCGATTACTTTAGTCAGTTTCAGGTTATTTCTGAGAATATTGTGGGTTCTTCTTTTTTAATGGAAGGGTACCAATAAAACCACGTCTACGTCTGTAAGTCACTATGGATTACAAGACGCCAAACCATTTCGTGTCCTTCAAGCTGAAATAAAAGCAACCTTAATTTACTTCATGTTGCAGCTGGATAAGTACGCCTACAGTAAACATACAAGCATATGGGAATATAGCAGTTATACAGGTCATTTTACTGTAAACCAGCAGCACCTGCTGCAGTACAAAAGATCTTTAGTCTGCAAACTGAAATATTACCGTTGAGTCTGGTTTGATATTTCTATATTATGCTATTTTGCACATCTAGACAAATTTTCGGAGTAACGTTTGATAGTTGTGTTCATTCATAATGCACTGTTGTGTTTTATAATATCTAGACATTTGCGAAAGGAGGTCCTGCACGTCAAGTACTCCAGCTAACAGGGGGCACTGTGCTGACGTCGGAGGAAAAATATTGTGCTCTAGTGGACAAGGCCTTCCCTGACCTCAACAGTGAGTCTCTCTATCCTTTTACATGTCTAAAGGCAGGCATTTTTAGCATAATTGATTTGAGTAAAAAAAAAATGTAGGCCAAATTGTAGACATTTCAGATTCATCTCTTTCCCATTGTCAATTGTGGATGAACAGTAAACAAACGCATGCCGCCCAAAACAAATGGACATTGATACACCCTCTTCTTTATCTCTCAATCCACCTCTCTTAGGCTCGAAAGAGGAGGCCACCTCACCCATGGTGACCATTCCAGGTCCTTTTCCTGTCTTCCTAAGACTCCCGTATAGAAGAGATGCCTACTTCAACTTCCAAGAGGAGGACAAACAGATTCGCTTCATCTCCATTCTTTCTGACTGCATCCGCCATCAAAACCATGGTGAGTGCTGTGAGAGAAGGTATGCTGTAGAGACAGGCCACTGTTTAAAATATGAATGGGGAAGCACCTAACACTCAAAACTGAGGCTGTATTACATCAGTTAAAAGAGGCAGTCTCTGTTTGTTAGTTAAGATATTGCCAGAAAACATGTGGTTTGTCAGATTCTTAGACTTCGGACATATAGTACATTAGTTATGGAGAAATGCACATAGGCTACTGTTTATACCATTTTTGCCTGTCAGTCATTCAGAATGATAAGGCCTGTTTAAGTTTCTGGTACTGGTTGCGTAAGTGATGAGCACAGCTGACTAGAAAAGCTGTTTCTTAACCCGCTTTCTAATTGAAGCACTTCTTCAGTTTCATCTCGTTATCCTTCCCTTTCCCATGGTTTTGGTGCCATACTAACCACAAAGGAGAAGTTTCTGACAAGCTCGTCACACGATACAATTAAATTGTGATAAATTTATTTCTATTAGAGATGCACGAGCGTCGTTTACGGAAGCCAGAGCTCTGAGTGTCAGCTGATACGTGATAATGATCAGAGGCTGACATTTTGCAAAAGGTTTAAATGATTTTGCTGTAATGACGTCTCTTTGTAATTATTTTCTGTTAAAACAAGAAGGAAGTAGTTTATAATAATAATAATAATAATAATAATAATAATAATAATAATAATAGAGGCTAAAATGGGATGTTCAGTGAAATGCTCATAGGCATTTTAAATCTGTTCCTGTAGATCTGTTTCTGGTACATGTATAGAGTAAATGACTGGAGCTTTGGTGCTGTCAAACACATGCTTACTGAGAGCCATCTGTAACTATCTGCTCTCTCTCTCTCTCACACACACACACACACACACACACACACACACACACAGACACATACACACACACACAAACAAACACTAAATTCAAACATACTCTCATTCAAAGTCATAGGTAGGTAGGTAGGTAGGTAGGATGGTAGGTAGGTACACAGCAAATAACCGGTCTTAAATGAACACCCAGAGTGTTGATTTAACACCTTACAGTGTTTATGTAACTCCACGTGGGTGTCAGTTCAACTCCCTGGGTGTTCATTTAAGACCGGGGATTTTACTGTGTAGAAAGGTATGTATGTAGAAGGGTAGGTAGGTACATGGACAGGTAGGTAGGTTGTAGGTAGGTTGGTAGATTCGAAGGTAGGTAGAAAGGTAGGTAGGTACATGGACAGGTAGGTAGGTTGTAGGTAGGTTGGTAGATTCGAAGGTAGGTAGAAAGGTAGGTAGG
>JAOVVH010000041.1:4267561-4278579 GCA_028566435.1 Scorpiodoras heckelii
CTCCGGTTTCCTCCCACAGTCCAAAGACATGCATGTTAGGTTTATCGGTCACTCTAAATTGCCCGTAGGTGTGAATGGGTGCATGAGTGTGTTGGCCATGCGATGGACTGGCGACCTGTCCATGGTGTATCCCGCCTTCACCCAATGACGCTGCGATTGGCTCCAGCTCCCCCGTGACCCCGACAAGCGGGATAAAGCAGAAGATAATGAATTAATGAATGAATGAATAGATTAAAAAATTCTTAATGTATCTAATCTTCCAATGTCCAGAGTAGGTTTTTTCGTTTGCATAAAATGGAGTGCATTTTGATGTTTTTCACAGAATCCACTCGGCCCTGGTCGCTACAACCTGGCAGATTTGAGTCAGAACAAGAACAAAAATAGTCATAGATCATCGTTTATATCTGGCACCCAGCGATACCCACACTGCCTGAAAAGAGACAAGTTCAACCAGTAAGAAACACTGTATATTACTCAAAGCATGCATTCACTTCCAAATGTAAAGTTTTTATAAGGTGTGGCCTATCAAAAAAAAAAAAAAACAGTAAGAAACATTGTTAAAACTACTTTGCCATACTAAGTATACTGTACAGTGAAAAGTATACGGACACCTGACTTTTACACCCATATGTAGGCTTTCTCTAAACTTCTGTCACAAAGTTGGACGCACAGAATTACAAAATATGTCTCTGTTTGCTGTAGTATTACAATTTCCCTTCACTGGATCCAAAAGGCCCAAACCTGTTCCAGCATGACAATACCCCTAGGCACAAAGTGCGCTTCATGAAGACATGACCTCAACCCCACTGATCACTTTTCTGATAAATTGGAACAATGACTACACCCCAGGCCCCCTCACCTGACATCACTGCCTGACCCTTATGAAAGCTCTTGTAGTTGAATGAACACAAATCCCTACAGCCACACTCTAAAATCTAGTGAAAGATTAGATTCCCAGAAGAGTGGAGGATATTATAAGAGCAAAGCAATACTAAATCTGTAATAGGATGCTCACAAACACATATGCACGTAGTGGTTAGGTGTCCACATACTTTTGGCCATATACATAGTGTACATAAAGCTGTCTATCCCTAATAACTACTGAAAGTCAAAATCATTTTTGGTTACATTGTGTACAAAAGGTAAATGCAAATGTGTTGTCTGTATTGTAATAAATTATTTCTTTTTATTATTATTATTCATTAGGGAGAGACTCAGACCTATCAAACCTCATTTGGACAGGAGATTGTCTCTTTAGAGAAAGCAGAGGGTCCCTTCAGTGAGCAAGAAGTCCAGGGCTGTTGGGCTTAATAAGGCAGTATTTTTGCTTTTAAATGCATTTTATCATGGCCGCCATGGACTACAATCCCAAGCACAACACTCCACTGACACGCCCATCTTCACCAGAGTTCTGATGACGTCCATGCCCTATATAAACAGACCGTGAACATTCATTCACTGTGAAGTAACCTGATGTACTGAGCCTTTCATTTGCGCTTATCTTTTTTGACTTTGCCTCATTACGATCTCTGGTTTTTGCTACCGCGCTTATAACCCTGTTTGAAGATCATCTAGCCTTTTGCCTGCCTCTGTTAACATTTTTGGGTCTGCCTGTGAATTATTTATAATAAACAACCTGTAACAAGCTGCATCTGTAATCATCTCCGACTTCCTGGAGATCTCCGATACATTCATTTCTACTGTAAGCTTTTGCCATTTGTATGTTCCAATGAACTAGACTAATAACCAAAATATTGACAGACTGGATTTTTGTTGCACCATAAACAACACACATCCTGAAAAACAGAAACGCAGCTGGATGGAATAATGTAATTGCTCTGAGCTACTTTCAGTGAACCTCCAAAACCTGTCGATAGCTCAGCCCTCAGATTAGAGCATCCAAATTCACATCCCTTCTTCTTGCCTTAACTGCTTGTGAAGTGTTCATTGCAGCGTGATGCCACTCATGTCAAATGAAACTGCATGACTTTTGCTTGTCTATGTGACGAAGCGTTAGTGAGAAACATAGTTTAGATCTTAAGTATGTCTTTGGACGACAAAGCATTGTAAGTAATCCAGTTTTAAAATCACAGCAGATTTCTGCATCAGCTCCAACACAGGGTTGACATTACAGGCACTAAGCACATTTCTTTCAAATTACTAAGTCATAGCGCTTCCCACCATCGTGGTTCTGATATGGCCAGATTCTAGACCATCTCCCCTATACAATACAGAGTATTGTCTACTGCTAGCATTTATGATGAGACACACATAAAAACATAACTATTTCATAAGGCAGAATCTTTTCCCCCTTGATATAAAGACTAATATAAAAAATCTGAAAGTATTATGATATCAAATGATGGAAGATCTGGTTAGCCTAGACTGTCCTGGAAAAGATACAGCATGTATGGCTAACCCTTATAATGCCCAAGATAAGAGCTTAAAAGTAAAGGAAGTGAAATTACCCAGAAAATAGGCCCAGAGTTCATTGGGTTAAAAGGATCACAATCTAAAACTAGCAATAAAATCCCTGTTTACTTCAGAGCTTCTAGGAAATTATGGTAAAAGTGAAAAAAAAAGCAATAATGCTTAAAGGTATTAGTGTGTATTTCTTAAAGTTTTACATTTGAATAGTGACACATTTGAATGCAGAAGCAACATACTCAGTCATGTTTGTGCATGTGTGTGTATATTAGAATACTTTAAAGACATTAGACACTTTCAGTGACATATGAGCAGTCTGCTGTTTGTCTTTCGTTCATTTATAACAGAATAAAAATGCATTATGGGGGTGCACTTACTCACCTGTTGACCCTGCAAAAGGTGGTGAAAGCGGCACAGTCCATCACTGCAGCTGTCCTCCCCACCCATACAGGACATCTACGACAAACGATGATTAGAGCCAGCAGCATCACCACGGATCCCCACACATCCCAGCCACCTCCTGTTTCACCCACTGCTATCTCGCAGGAGATAACAGAACATCAAAGCCAGAACCACAAGGTTCAAGAACAGCTTCTAACCCTGTGCTGTTAAACTGGTCACGCCAACAGCACTTGCCAGACCATGAACACCACGGATCATGCACAGTGCACTTAACATTCTCTGACCATGAACATAACACGGACCATGCACACTGCACTTTACATTTTCTGAGTTGCCATCTGTTCCGATTATTACTATTACTTGACTGCTTTAACACTCAAGTCTACAGAACACTACGTCATACTGCAATACTGCAATATACGCACATATGCACTGACACTTATTCACCACTTGCACCTACATCTATTGTACTGTACTTACTGTTACTCTGTTACTGTCCATAGCCTATTGTATTGTATTGCCTATTTATTGTCTATTTGCACACTTATTGTCTATTGCACTGTGTCAAGTCCCATGTTTACGCACCGGAGATGCAGCCAAATGCATTTCGTTATACTGTGTACATCCCATACATGTATAATGACAATAGAATTTAATCGAATTGACGGTGGCTTGGTCCCGGGCTCAATCCTCAGGTGAAGTGGTCTGGGTCCTTTCTGTGTGGAGTCTGCATGTTCTCCCCGTGTCTATGTGGGTTTACTTGGGGTACTCCGGTTTCCTCCCACAGTCCAAAGACATGCATATTAGGTTAATTGGTGTCTCTAAAGTGCCCCTATTGTGTGAGTGTGCGTATGAGTGTGTTTGCCCTACGCTGGATTAACGCCCTGTCTAGGGTTGATCCTGCCTTGCGCCCTGTGCCACCGGCTAGGCACCGGCACTCCCGTGACTCTGGGGACAGGAATAAGCAGTTAAGATAATGAATGAATGAATGAATGAATGAATGAATGAATGAATGAATGAATGAATTGAATTGAATTGAATTGAATTGAACATGGGTTATAAAGTTGTGCCTTATACAGTTACGTGTTCATGTACAAGACTTTTGGAAAACAGTTTGTGCTGAAACTTGAAGGTAGACTTAGTATGAAAATGGCAGTGTAGAAATAAGCAATAAAGTATATGTTTATTGACAAAATATATCTATGGTATGCAGTAAAAGAAAGGTACATTTAGATGCACATAAAAAAAGGACACCAGTGCTGAATACACCTTTTACTGATATTCCCTTTATTTATACTGTTTACCAAAAATAGATTCAAATCTAAGACAGCTTTAGTGTATATGGCTAGTGTTAAAAATCCAATTATAAAAGACAGCTGGTAATATTATCCATAGCTGGTTGACTTTTTCGATCTTATACTTCCCTATAATTCATTCCATTTTCTCTTTTTCCTGCCTTTCCATCAGCATTTAGTGTCTTGCAGCTTTGCAGATTTTGTTGTACACCTCAGGAAATGCCTGCTCACAGTCCAGCTCCTTTCTTAGCTTATGATACAGTGTCCCATCGAACATTTCCCAGAATTCTTGTCGTTCCATGTACACATCGGCGTAAAGCATCTGGAAACTAGTTAAGGGATGGAAGTATGTGAATAAAAAGGCTTAACCGTACAAAAAATAATAGCAGATATTCTCTGTATTTGTACAACCTCTTGTCAATTTATTAAGTACACTACCTTGTAACTGTTCTTAATGATAATTTGTGGGAATAAACTTAAATGATCTTCAAACTTAAGCTATCCATGAGTAGAATGGAGTCATTCTCAGTGCGGCAGTGAGACCTATAGTCTCTAAATGCATACTTACAAAGTGGACTAATAAGTTAAGTGTGCCTAATAAAGTGTCCGATAATGCATGTTACCAGCACAACCTCACACACACTGCCATGTTAGTATCACTGCTGTGCTAAGAATTTTAATTACAACTGTAACTACTGCCAATACTGTTCCTACCTAAAATGAATCAATACTTTTCGACCAATCAGATTTGAGAATTCAACAGTGCTATTGTATAAGCAGGCATTTATATTACGTTCCACAGATTGAAGTGTTTTTTTACTGACCCGTGTACATCTCGGACAAACTTCTCAAGCTGGCGTGTGGAGGCCTGAGCATCAAAATGTTTGACTTGGGGTTCCCCGTATGCCCCGATGTCCACATACAGCTCAGCCTCATCTCCTTCAGGATGCACC
Source organism: Scorpiodoras heckelii (assembly GCA_028566435.1). Taxonomy (NCBI): domain Eukaryota; kingdom Metazoa; phylum Chordata; class Actinopteri; order Siluriformes; family Doradidae; genus Scorpiodoras; species Scorpiodoras heckelii. The sequence continues at coordinate 4,272,639 of JAOVVH010000041.1, forward strand.
ATGCCTGGCCGGCTGGGCAATACGAATGGGCACAGCCATAAGGGATACACCTACACATACATGCGCACAGCAGTGAGGAATTATATGGCAGAACTGAGAATGGGTTAAGTTAGAAGTTATCACAGTAACTGTCTATACATATTGCCATTATTCATGCTATTATCATAATATTATAGTTCCTGAAATACTGCATGGGTCCCCTCTCCCTGCAAATATAAAATTCTCAAATCGCCCTTCTTTCTCAGGTCAGGAAATTCAACTCATTATTGTTGTCAGATGATGCATTTAATACTTGTATTTCATCCTTTTTGATCATTTTATTGGTATAAACAATGACACCACTACTACCTGCTCTAGAGAAAAAAACTACTTGATTTACAGGCTGAAATTAATTTTATTACCACAACTAATGCTGCACAACTATTATTGCGTATACTTAGTAATTATTATGAACAAGGTGATAAACCTCTTAAGTTAAAAAAATAGATTTCATCTTAGTTCATTCCCCAAATGAAGGACTCTCTGGGTGTGCTTTTATCAGATCCTCTGTCTATTATTGCAGTTTTCAAGTTCTTTTATTCGAGTCTTTACCAGTCTGAGTCCACGTCAAGTGACACCGAAATGTTGTTTTCTGAGGACTTTCTTACTGTGAATTCTGCATTCATTAACAATCTCTATTTGGCTTTAAGTTTGGAGGAGACTGCTGTCTCTATCAAGGCCATGCAAATACATAAGGCACCTGGGATAAATTCGGGATAAATTGGCTCCTCTTCTCTTAGCAGTTTACAACGAGTCACTGTTGTCTGAGGCTCTACCTCCAACCTTCACTCAAGCATCTACACCAATCATGCATAAACTTATGACCACCTCCTTTCCTCTACACTTATTGTCCATTATCTCAGCTCCACTTACCATATAGCTGCACTTTGTACTTCTACAGTTACAGACTGTAGTCCATCTGTTTCTCTACATACTTTCTTAGTCCCCTTTACTCTTTACCCCCACAGGACCAGCACTGCTAAACACAAACCAAAACGGCTTTGTTAATGGCTTCACGTTGCCTTTTTTTAATGTCCGTATTCTATTAAATGCAATTTTCAAAACTTTTTTCACTTTTCTTCTCCTGCTTGTGAAGTTGTTTTTTTCTTTGGATGCATAGAAGGCTTTTGCTTGGGTTTGATCCAGTGGGACTACCTTTTTGCCTCTGGGACCCCCCAGCCCCCGACACCAGTTTTGTGTTAAGCTACTGGATCTTACATGAATGCCCTGGTGGAAGTGTGAGATGGCCGTGTGCATGTGCTTCATGGGCACCAGCATGTCCTGGACCACGTGATGCTGCTCGTAAAGCCGGCGGATGGTCTCGCCCTGAGTCAGCTTCAGCAGGGAGATCTTAGGAGGAACCATCCAGCCAAACAAATACCTAAACAGCGGGTTATTCCCAAATGGAATGATGTCCTTAATACAAAGGCACAAGCAGAGAATAGGAGGGAGAAAGAAAGAAATATAAGTGCATGTGAGATTTTGTAGAAATAAAGATATCATGCTCTGGGGGAACCCATCAGAGACAGATCGATACTTCCATTCCTTATTAGAACGGCCCACTTACATCAAGCTATTTACTATCGAAAAGTGCCTAACAGGAAATGCGTATGCGAGAGAGATAGAGAATGAGAGATAGAGAAAGAGAGAGAGAGAGTGAGACAGAGAGATGGGGTGTGTGTGTGTGTGTGTGTGTGTGTGTGTGTGTGTGTGTTCGGATCCTAAAAAGACGGTAAATCACAATGTGCTGACACTGAGACAGCACATTTCCCCATAACACAAGCAAGAAGAAAAACCTGCATAATTTATCAGGTCTGCAATAATTACCACCGTCTTCCTTCAGTTAATGGCATTAGAGGAAAACATTAGAGGACATAATACAATGTGTGTGTGTGTGTGTGTGTGTGTGTGTGTGTGTGCGCCTGTGTGTGTGTGTGCGCGTATGCATGCATGCGCACAAATGTGTGTGTATGTGCATGTTTTCATACCGTGGTGGGGACAATTCAAATGTCCCTACAACACTAGAAATTTGAGGGTGTGTTCAGACTTGTAGTTTGCTTCTGTTGGTTTGGACCAAAGCAGAAAATCAATACATTGTTATATTATAAACCTGGTTTGGTTAGCATTCACACCCACAAATTTACAACCGAAAGAAAATATGTTTTAAACTAGATTTGCATTTCCTGAAGGAAATACGTAGTTCTTGAGAAGTGCAGAAAGTAGTGCTGTCAAATTAACACGTTAACATGTTAAAGAATTAATTGCGATTAAAAAGATTAACGCCACAAAAAATTTTTACGCGGTTTAAAATTTAGTTACATTACGCAAACCTGCGGCGCCGTCAGTGAACACAATGCTGAATGCTAGGATCTCCTAGCTCGTTAGCTGTCACAAACATTGCTAAAGATTGAAAGGAACAATTTCCAAAAACTGCTTTTTTATTTATCAGTTTAATGAGCGACAGAGATGACAAGGGCGACGGATCCACATAACACACGCAAACTCCTTCCATCCTCATTCCATCAGGAGGTGGTAAAATGGATAAAGGTTTTCATTTGGATTTAAAAGGGTTTTTTTATGCACTTTTTTCTTTCGCAGTGCATTTAGTGTCACATCTTGTAACATCATGTCCTGTTTTTGGTTCATTTAGATGCGGTTCGTATTCTATTCAGGTTACAACGAACACACGCAGAGTTCAAAAAGAAGCATTCACACTTACTGTAATGAAACGCACTAACAGAGCAATCGCACCAGGGTTCATTATTAATTGAACCAAAGCTGGCAAGTCTGAATGTACCCTAAGTGGTGCCTAAAAGAAAACCTGCTCTGGTTTTAATTTGGTGACTGAGATTAATGTCAGAATTAGGTATAGGTGTGTAATTAGTTGCTTTAATAATTATCTGCATGTGCATGACAGAGAGAGAGAGAGAGAGAGAGAGAGAGAGAGAGAGAGAGAGAGAGAGAGAGAGAGAGAGAGACAGACAGACAGACAGACAGACAGACAGACAGACAGAGAAACAGTGAGACAGACAGAGAGACAGTGAGAGACAGACAGAGAGATAGTGAGAGACAGACAGAGAGACAGTGAGAGACAGACAGAGAGACAGTGAGAGACAGACAGAGAGACAGTGAGACAGTCAGACAGAGATAGACAGACAGAGAGACAGAGACAGACAGATGGAGAGAGAGACAGAGACAGAGAGATGGAGAGACAGAGAATGAGAGCACACAACAAGGATTATGATAAAGCGGAAAAAAGAAATTTGTCCAATACTTGTACATTAGGGGAACAATGAGGTTGCAAGCTAATGGATATAAAATGGAAGACAGAAACCACAAAACCATATTTAAGAGTCTTATCACAGACCATTAAACCACCTGTCAAAGAAACAATATCTGTTCAAATTGGCTGACAGCAGTGCCTATTTATTAACAAGTGATATGAAGAATATCATTATATTCCAGTAACACATCCTCAGCATTCAGGAACACATCATGTACAAACATTTAAATGAAAATTCATTTTTTTTATATATAAGAAATCCTCATTGGAAATTAAAATTAGTCATTCAATCGATATGTTTGTACTGTTCATAAAGGTACCATAATGGTGCGTTTCACCATTTCAGCCCATTTACCTGTAGCTCCCAGAAGATGCTTCGTGTGTGTCTGTGGTAGTAGTGTCTGAGTGGGATGTACTCCACACCACTTCCATCCTCCTTCAGGTACTTCTCGACGTGCTTAAAGAACCAGGGCTTGTAATAGTAGCCAATGCGATTAATCTGACACATAAACAAAAGTACACTTTACAACAAAAGTACGTCTTAATGCAAACTTTAGCTTCTCGGCTTCTAAAACAATACTCCTAATTACCATTGATCTAATCTCACAATGTTACAGATTGATCCTGGATGATTAGAGATAGGCATTTACATGCGTTTGTAAGTTTTTATGACATGGTAGAAGTACGGGTTACTCAGAGAACGATGCAAGAGGTACAAGTGGTTTCATTATAATTTATACAAAAACCGACCAAGTTCTAAAGTTCAAAACGAGTAAATTATGAGGGTGAGTCAAAAATGATCTGTACTCCAGTTATATTAAAACTTCCACTACGAGCCTGAGCGTAAACAGAGTATGGAATGGAAACATTCGAAAGTCGAATATCAGCTGGAACACTGATGCTTACAGTTTTCTGTGATTCTCAAACACCAGTACTGGAACATTATCAGGAAAAAGTTCAATAATCAACAATGATCGTTAGACTGAGATGCTCACTGAAGAGATGAAGCCTAAAATTCGGACAAAATGCAGAGGACTGCTATACAAGGGCGTTGTGTTGTTGCATGACACTGCATGTCCATACACCGCTACCCATACTGACAACACTCTCCAAAAAAAGCCCTACGAAGATGAAGATTCACGTCTGATGAAGAGGTGAAGACAGCAGTGCATTCGTGGCTCTCCGCTCAGCCTAAAATATTTTTAATAAGGGAATACGAAAGACAAATCATGTATCTGTCTTTTTTGAAAGTTGATTCAAATAAATTCTACAGCCACAGTGAAGACAATTTTTGGCTCACCCTCATAAACAAAACTTCTGTGTGACATAAAACTGTAGCTATTTAATTTTCTCTTAAATAGACTTACAGTGCTTTCACACCTATTAGTCCATGAGTCTAAATCATAGCAAAATGAAACTTTTGGTTTGGTTGCTATTTGGTTTGTTTTGTTTTCACAGTAGACATAATTAACAAACCACAAGTGTAAAAAAGCTTTGTATGGGTGCATACATAAGGCTGAAAACATACACGTACCTTCCAGTGTAACAGGAACACCTGTATATCTGTTGATTTATTCGTATTCTACTGGCTGTTTGGCTGTTTTCTAATCAGCCAATCATGTTCCAGCAATACAATCAGGTAGATACAGGTCAAGAGATTAGAACATCAGAATGGGCGGGAAAGTGTGGTGTCTGTGACTTTAACTGTGGATGGCTGTTGGTATCAGATGAGCTGTCTCCAGAGTGTCACAGAATGGTGTGCAAAACAAAAAACATTCTGTGAGCAGATGGTCTACAGGCTGAAGCACCTTGTTGATTGGAAAGATCAGAGGAGAATCACCAGACTAGTCTGAGCTGACAGGAACGCTATAGTAAGCTTATAATCACTCATTACAGCCCTGCTGAACAGAAACGCATATCAGAATGCACAAAACATCAAACCTTGAGGTGGATGAGCTACAAAAGTAGAAACCCACATCAGGTTCCACTCCTGTCAGCCAAGTTCAAGAATCTGTGACAACAGATTCACCGAAACTGGACAGTTTGTAGATTGTTGTAAACTAGACCCTACCTGCCAGCTCAAACCGATCTGGCCTCACTTATCAACAAGGCATTTCCATTCAGAAAACTGTCACCCACTCTGTGTTTTTTGCGGCGTTCTGTATAAACTCTAGAGACTGTTGTGTTATCAACAGTTTCTGAAATACTCAAACCAGCACATCTAGCACCAAAGCCATGCCATGGTTAATCACAGAGATCACACTTTTTCCCTCATTTGATATGAACATTAGCTGGAGCTCTTGACCTTTCTCAAAATGAACTAACAACATTAATCAAATCATCAAAGGCATCAACATGTATACTCGACCCTGTACCAACTCATTTACTCAAAGATTTACTCCCAGCCATTGTAGAGCCCCTGCTTACTTTAATAAATGCATCCCTTAGCCTTGGTTATGTACCTAAACAGCTAAAGTGTGCTGTAGTTAGACCTCTGATTAAAAAACCTAATCTTGATCCACATGTTCTGTCTAATTATAGACCAATTTCAAACCTTCCTTTTGTCTCAAAGATTCTAGAAAAAGCAGTTTCTAAACAGTTATGTTCTTATTTACATAC
>JAOVVH010000041.1:4463994-4474442 GCA_028566435.1 Scorpiodoras heckelii
CGGAGTAAACCCACACAGACACGGGGAGGACATACAGACTCCACACAGAAAGGACCCAGACCACTCCACCCAGGGATTGACCCCGGGACCTTCTTGCTGTGAGGCGACCCACCGCGCCACCATGCCATCCCACATCAATTAGGTACACTACAATGCATAGTAAAATGATAGTATTTAAAACTTATCACTGCATGTCACTACTTTCAATCTCTTTACTAGCTTTTCTTTCCGGTCGTTCCATCTCTCTCTCTCACCCAAACTCTCCTAAAGAATAGAAACAGATCTGGTCCGTCCTTCCAGCACAGAACTTCCCAGGCGGTCACGCCAAATTTCCATTTAGTGGCCAGATGATTTCCAAACAAAATTCGTCCATTACAGCCAGCACTAGGAGGCTGGGGTTCAGCAAGAGGCTGTCCAAAAGAATGATTAAAGTTCCAATAAAGATGACTACAGGAGACAGGGGACAGGTGAGGCGATATCTTCTCCAAAGCATGGCGCAAGAGCACGTTTATACGTGCCACTTCTGCATCACCGTCTGTCCGCCGTGTCAGCCAGTGTTTATTCAGGCAGTAAAAAAAGGTAACTTTCAATCCCAAGGCTGTGCTTTGATTAATGACTGGGCATTTGTTGCCTGACAGTTAAAAACAACCCACTGGAGAGCCTGGGTATGACCAATAAGCCTAAATACAAAGGTTAAAATATTAGGGCATGGCATGCCAAAGGTGTACAAATGATACTTATCTCTGGAGCTACAAAGATAAATGCTGAAGAATTGTGTTGCATTCCCACACGGTCCTATGCACTGCTAATTAAACATTAACAGCATTGTTTGAGTTAAGATGCCTGGAAAATAGAAAAAAAATATGCTCTGACATTTTCAACATACAGATTCAATGAAGCTGCCAACATATATGTCCAGATATACAGATAAACAAAAAACAGTTATGTTTTAAGCTAACAATAGTCTATATACACTGAAAATATTGAGATCCATGCACAGTGACATGTATAATCACAGTGACATGTTGTGTTCAGTGTGAGCTAAGCCAGAGAAAGCTACGATTACAGTCCTTGACTATGGTATTGATACTGAATGAAACCTCTTCTCCCTACTTCAAGCTCGAATCCCCTGCGAACTCTGCGGCTCCAGGCTCAGCGTTGAGATCCAGGCCTGCTGTGTGAAACTCAATCTAGTGCTCCTGCCGTGGAGAAAACACCTTGAAGCAGCCTTGAAGCTTGCCTGCTGACCTGTACAGACTATAGCCAAAGCCCATCTTCAGTCAACAGGCTCCAAGGGATGCCATGGTGCTGATTTAATCTCTATCTGGAGGGCCTAAGACCTTTTAACCTAACAGAAAACTTTAGGCACTGACGCTATGCCATGGACTAAGTTTAAATATCCCTCTGCTACAGCCATTAGCAAGGGCACATACAGCAGAGTTAGGGTCTGTTGGACTCTGGGAGCATGGACCAGATGTAATTTGCTCTAAATACACAGAACAAGGTCCTAAAGCAACAGCATTAGGACAGACACATGGACGCTCAGTTCGAACTCAGAAAAGGGTCCCTTCAAGGATGACTGGAATCAAAGTACGCTAGCAGATCTGCGACACCCAAGAGTCATAACTCTGGAATGGAAAGCAGAATAAAAGATCTACTCTTGGGAACGGTGCAAAAATGTGAAATATTGAGGTGAAGAAGTAAGCCCGGGTCTGGACGGGGCAAATTGTGCTTTACAGATACTCAATATAAGGGATGTGGGAAATGAAGTTCTGGTATAGTGATGAGTGTGGGGCAGAAATAATAGATTTAGGAGTAGCTTGGTTCTGTAATCCAACATGAGAACATGCAAAAATATTTAGTTTAGTTGTCCCAATTTGCTCCTTTGCCAGTTACCGCCCAATAACTTGATCTTTCATCATGCAGCAGCTACCAGCAGTGAAGGGTGAGGACTAGAACGGGCTTTCTTCAAGATAAGTGAAGCCAGCCGGCATGTTTTTACACTGCTGCTCATGCTCCATCACTTCATTGCTTGTGGATGAAAGTGCTATCTTTGTACAAGTTGGAAAAAAAATAATTACAGTTGTCCAGAAAAAAAATTGTCTGGAACAATTTGTCATACTACTGAAGAGGCAAACCATTTTAATTTTACATTTGCTTAAAACACATATGCTTCCATACCTGACTGTGATGTAGGATGAACTAAACCCAGCCAGTGTGGCACTTGACATTTTAGCATATGAAATTTAAGTGGTTCACTTTTACTTTTACTGATTTTTTTTTTCCCCCTCTGTGGAATAGATGCTCAAACTATGAAAAGGCAGTCCAATGAGATAACAGATGTATCATTTACGGGTGTTTAGTGTGGCCAATAAAACAGTGGTGTTGTTTTTTTTATATTACAGTTTACAGCATGATATCAGTTCATGCAGATTTGACATGAAAAGATATTAAAAATGTATTAATAAACATAATATGCATAAATTACTTTGATGGCTGACTTTTGGGTGCTCTGTTTTATAAAGCTTGAATACATTACCAACATTAATCTCAGATTAGCAAGAAACAATTGCCCAGATACCACTGCTGTAGCTGTACAGGAATATTCAGGCTAGTTCTCATCTCTGGAAGCAAAAGAATGTAAGTGGTTAGAAGGCAAACTAATGTTTCAGTGTGTTTTCAGCCAGATGCTTACATGCCTTTGTAAAAGCAGGCTTTTCCCATACACCCACATATTAATGTAGATATACACAGATAACCAATAAAGTTAAAACCACCTAATGTTGCCTGATATTGTGTCCCCCTTGTGCCTCCAAAACGCCAAGAATGTCGGCAAGACGTGAGCAGCAGATCCTTAAAGTCCTGTAAGTTGTGAGGTGGAGCCTCCATGGATCCAACTTGTTTGTCCAGCACATCCCACAGATGCTCGATCAGATCAAGAGCTAGGGAATTTAGAGGTCAATACCTTGAATTACGGAATATTGCAATGAAGGGGTGTATTTGGTGCGCAGCACTGTTCAGGTAGATGATATGTGCCAAAGTAACATCCACATGAATGCCAGGACCACAGGTATGATCTTCTTAGACTTCTCAGAACACCAACATTTGTAGGAACTATTGCTTGATTTTATGGAGTTGTTTTCACATTCAAGTCATTAAGCAGACCTTGCTTAGTCAACAAAAATCTTTATGTCTGAGCAGGTGCCAATGTTCTGTTGACTGCTGTACTGATTCTGGATCAGTAGTGACTAAATTCAACAAGCTCGACCCAGAGACCTGTATTCCCATCTTGTGATGACACCACATGGAATTCAAGACCGTTCTGGAAATGCATTTTCTGTTACGATATCCAGAGCAGTGGAAACTTCCGGCCATAGCCAAGTTCACGGCCAATGTAATCCCTGTGAGCTGGACAGCTATTCACTAGGTAGGCCAATCTCCCGTAACACCCCGCCTCCCCAACACACACACAAAGTCTTTTGCACAGAGAATACCAAAAATAAATAAAAACCATACAGATGTCGTACATTTTCAGTGCAAAAAATTACCAATAATACCTGAAAAATCACCTTGGAAGCATTTGACACGTGGAGTGATATTAAGCTAGTACTTCCTCTAAAAAGTTTCCATCCTATGGGAAAGCCTGGCAGATAGAGCGCAGCTGGGCTGCGTCAAGACTTCCGCTGGGGGTTCATCCTTACCGACTGGTGCAGGATGTTGCAATTAGCAGGCCATTTTGGCTAGGATTTAGCTTTCCCAAGCTCTGCCTTGCGTCAGGGCCTGCAGGCAGGAGACCCAGTGGTGTTTCGCAAGGCTCTCTGAGAATCGGAGTGTGTGGAATGGAGGTGAATGGGCGAGACTTTGCAGAGGCCCTCCATTGGCTGGCTACTGACACACGGTAATTGAAGCCTCATGAGTGAAAGAGTAATGAGGGTCTGTTGAGGTTATGCTGTATCTGATCTCTATGTGGAGAAAGCAAACAAAGCAAATCTGACCACTATACCCCAACACACACACACACACACACACACACCCTCCAATCCTCTTTTGAGAGTGAATCTTTTGTCACAAATGCCTTTGGTTGTGTCCTGGCTTTTTTTTTACAAAGGATTCAGGGATGACACACAGCTGGAATGCGTTACTCACTAAAAGGGCAAACTAAACATGGGTGCAAAAGGCACCCCTCCTAACCATAGTGGGGGTCCTGGTTCTCTTTCTTCCTGACAAAAGAGTGATACGCTGCATGCACAACAATTCTATATGTGCCACTACAAAGGAATTAAAAACTGTGCCAGGCTGAAGCTCGTTCCTGTGCAATGAAATAAGTGATATGATGTGTGCTGTTTTATAAACACAGTGTAAAAAAATATCCTTTTTACAGTTTTTCCATGTATTTCAAAATGACAGTAAATTATATCAAAATTACAAGAATGTCATGCAATAAAGAAAATCTGTATAAATGGAACACATTAAATATCTGTTTTACAGCAGCTTTTACATAAGACTTTTAACAAAACTATCTGTAAAAACAATATTTTTTACTGAGAAAAGTAGCAAAATTGCTGTAATATAGTATAGTAATATGAGTATAGTTAACTTGGGAAAGTGTTTATTTTGACAGTTTTTTAATGTAGTTAAATAAAAAAGAAATAAATTTTACAGATTGTTTCCCAAAACCTCTGACAGTGTATTTAAATTTGGGCTTTTGTAATGCAAAATTGAATGACTTTTGTTTGTTTTTTATGTAAAGCGGTATTATTTATGGTAATATAGATTTATGGTGCATAGCAGGAACATTATGGCCATAGCTAAGCCGTGGGCTTGCAGTTAAGGAAACAGCCTTGGGAACAGAACATAGTGGATTCAAACCCCAGGAAGGAGATGTGCGCTGTTGAGCAAAAAACCTGATTGCCGCCCACCCTTGATTTTTAATTTTAGATGTTAACTAACACACCATCACCACTACATCAGTGTCACTGCAGTACTGAGAATGATCCATCACCCAAATAGTACCTGATCTGTTCTGGTCCTGTGGGGGTCCTGACCATTAGAGAACAGAGTAAAGGGGACTAACAAAGTATGTAGAGAAACAGACGGACTACAGTCTGTAATTGTAGAAGTACAAAGTGCAGCTATATGGGAAGTGGAACTGAAAATAGACTTCTGTAGTGTTAACACTTGTGCAAATCATGCAACAACTCCATAATTTAATTTCCTTGTTAGTAGGACAATCAACTACAAGTTCACAAGGTAATGGCTTGTTTCCTTGCTATGTCAGTCTTTCCACGCAACACAAACATACCTGAACTCAGGATAAGCTAAATGATGATTTATTAGACTGAAGTTTCCCCTGCTGTTGCTTAGAGTTCCATGGTGGATCATTTTCTCTGAATAATGTTTCCCATTTGACTGGAAACTGGAACGTGATCATAAACCAGCAGCATAACTGACTTTACGCTAATGTCCTCCTGGTTGCTCTCTCGATTCTTGCTACTACAGATGTTGTCACTTTGTAGTAGTTGCTTAGAGATGAAGGCCTGTATTTCCTGAGGCACTGATGCCTTGGCATAAAAGGAATGCATTTTTTTTTTTATTTTGACACATTGCCAAGCCATTTATCTTTTCAGTCTTATTGTCTGTACAAAAATAGAGAAAATAATACAACAGAACATTTTGAAATGAGATTTCACCTTGATTATTAGACACACAGACACATACTAGTAAACACTGGCAAAGTGAAAACAATACTGGCAAGCTTTTACTCAGTAATCTAGGTCAATGTCGACAGAGGTGCAGAACTCTCAACTGTAATATATTGCTGTTAAGTATTCAGCATAAGGGAGTAATGTTCCCTAAAGCCTCATAGCAAAGGCAATAAATAAACCTCTACCATTTCTTCCCTCTCATAAATAAAATTATGTTTAACACTTGGTTGCAAATGTTTGGCAGCTGATGACTAGCTGAAGTCTGCAAATCACCACCATCACCACATGCTGGGTGACTTCTCTAGCATGGAGAGAATGTCAAACATTCTCACTTATTCATTGTTTATGATGGCTTTTTTTTTGCCTTACCATGTCATTAGTTGAGCAGTTGGTGATAATCAGGATTTAATACAGATATTGCACACATCAGTATTCAGACTTCAGACCCAACTACCAAGTTAGGTGCTACAGCTGTGTGGGAGTCGGACATGCTGCAGAGTTTGTCTTAAACAGAACTGTGTGTCAGTAAATCTGGCTGGAAGCCCATTTCCAGTGTGATGTCGGCTCAAGTCCAGCACCAATAACAGTTTCTTATTACGATATGTCACTTTACTTCAACTTTAGCATCTCAAGTCAAAATTCTGAATTAAAAGCATGATAAAATAGCCTACCTCTCAAGCACACAGTATACATTCATGCTTTACAATGTTGTGTACAATTAATTGCTGGAACATGATGAAAAATAAATAAAATTATATTTCGTGGCTTGCCCAGTCTCACCGTGCAACTTTCAATAATTCAGTAAATAACTTCATTTTCACAATTTCCACCAACATACTTCTAGTTCGTAATGTATTGTAATATAACAGGATGTGCTATATGCAATAATATAATTTTTAAAATTGTGTTAATTGTGCAATTAATTTTTTTAATCGTGCATTAATCGCGGTTTTAACGCACATTCTAATTTGCATTGTACAGGCATCGTAGGACCATTGAAAAGGAAAGAGAAACGACTGCCGAACGTTGCCTCATTATCCACTTTACTTAATTTGATAAAAGTGAAATATTAACGATGATTTATTTTTTCGTTATTTTAAATTTAAAAAAAGGTTTTGTCTTTCGTTCATCTGATATACTGATTAGAGTTGGAGTTTAATCAAAGGCATTAATTCGCCAATTAGAGTAACGCGGCACGTTGCAACCGAAGAGTCAAGTTACGTTCCAACCACAACATACATTAAAAAGTTAAAATACATCACCCACAGTTCATAGACGTTTCATCACATTTATTTCCAAAGTGCCTACAGCAGACAAAATGAGTCTGATTTTATCACGTTGTTTATCATGTTAAATACAGCCGAGCATCAAGGAGTATCATAATCAAGGAGGCTGTCCGCTGTTGATGACGTTGCAGGGCGTTTCACATAGAACCGTTTTAGTGACCGAGTTCCCTATGAAGAGCCCTTGGGATTCTGTGTCCTGTATAGCGTGTAGGGAGCAGGGATACAGATTAGGGACACTTGCTATTGGAATGCAGCCTAAAACAAGTTACTTAACGGTCAATTTTAGAATATTTGTGTTCACTCACTGTTCCGCTGGATTGCGTAATTAAACAAATTAATAATCTACATTAAAATTTTTATTTGCAATCATTTTCTTAATTGCGATTAATTCTTTAACACGTTCGTTAACGTGTTAATTTGACAGCACTAAATAATATTAGTTGACAGCATAGAAAAAGAATGCAATCTTGCAGATTCTATACCCTGATTTTCTTTCAGGCTTAAAGACAAGTGCTTGTCCTTAATTGCTTAAACTCATCCTGGCTTGTTGTCGAACTGGCACCCGTTAAGAGCATTTGTTTACGTCCCTGTAAAGATTTCTACTGCATTACCATAAGTAATATACAAAATTTGACTACAATGGCAAAAATGTAGTTTGCAGCTAAAAAAAAAAAATGTGTCCATATAAAAAGTGCCTAAAATATTTCTAAACATCAATAAAAAATTATAGTGTATTTCACCTAGCCACCTGCCACATGTCATTTGAATGGACTTGACAAGTAATTTAGGTTTAGCCTTATCTATTGATCTTGCATATACATATTAAACAACAACTAAACAATTACACTGCTGGAGCTGCAGCACATCATAATCACCTCTGTGGTGGCTTATAGTTTCATGGGGGATAAATGTATTTCAGGAAGCTGCATATAATACTAAAAATTAACCCACACACAAGAAACAACCATTCTTAGAATCAGCTTCATGATCCTAATGGGACAACATGATCTCTAGGTTAAAAATGTATTTTTCAGGACTCATGTTGTGTTGTCCAATGGTCAGTGTCAAGAATGTCTATTGACCTTCAGTGTAAAAATATCAGAATAATAGGTCTTTAGTTTTGTCATTCAGATAAAAATTGCTTCCAAGATACCATTACATCTTAAGAATATTCTTAAGCTATTCTGTCTGAATGCTGTAAAGCGGAAGAACCAAAACCTTTTAGCACCAGATGACCATTATGAAGTTTCTGTGACCTGAATCCTTGACCATTCTATATTTTTTGAAATTCCAGATTTCACTACTGTAGCATCTTAACATTTTATTATGTCAGTAACATATGGGAGCCATTAATGACTAAAAATAAAAAGGAAAAATTCTCTGCACTCACTGACCAGTCTAGTGGGAAGGGTAAGCATGGATTTCTTGACACAAATATCCTTGAAAGGAGGGGTGTTTGAAAGCTGCATCCAGCTTTGTTACATGAGGTATAAAACACAGCAGGCATGTTTTTATAGAAAAGCTATCCATGCCAGGGTGGTGTGATATGGCCTGACTGGAAGCAGATCCTGGCTTATATTTGATGCATGACTTTGCGTGCATGTGCAGAATCACTGGTAATGCAAGCACCATTATTCATACCCTCGCCTGCCTATCTCATGCAATGCTATGTAAAATGTTTATCGCATGTATGCACACTGAGGTTAATCAAGCTCTGTTTCTCTTTAAATCTTTCCACTGTCATTCTGATTGTGTTTTCTGACATTTCATAACACGATCCACTGTGTCTCAAACCAAATACTCTGACCTTAAATTCAAAGGTGTTTACTAATGTGCAAACCTCATTTCCAGAAAAGTTGGGACACTTTCTAAAAATTCAATAAATGATAAAACTTTGTTAAATTGATGGCATTTTTTTAACTGATAAAAGAGCAAGGGAAACATTTTCAGTGTTTTCACTGACAAAACTAATTGTATTTTGTAAGTATAAATAAAATAGAATGTGAGAAAGTTAGGACAGAGGCAAAATAAGACTGAAAAGGTTATGCAAGTAACACTGGAAAGTTACACAGTTATCAGTTTAACTGGTGACACGTGAGGTCATCAAGATTGAGTTTAAACCACCAAAGCATCCACCAAAGGTTTAAACTTTGCTAGCAAGGATGGGTCGTGGTTCACCTGAAACTGTATTATGCAAAGAGGAAGCCATATATTAATTTTGTGCAGGAATGCTGGTGAGTTTTCTGGGCCCAAACCATCTGACATGAACTGAAGGACAGTGGAAATGTGTTCTGTGGTCAGATGAATCCACATTTCAGCTTGTTTTTGGTAAAAATGAACATTGGATTCTACGACCCAAAGACGAAGAAGACATCCAAGAAGACATGCAAAAAACAGCATCTGTGATGGCATGGGGGTGCATCAGTGGATCAGTAGATCTGCATATATGTGAATGTACCATTGATGGGAGACATATGCTGCCATCAACAACATCTTTTCCAAGGAACTCTATGTCTATTTCAGCAGGACAATGCCAGGCTTCATTCTGCACAAGTTACAACAGTGTGACTTGACAGGACTGCCTGCAGTCCAGATCTGTCTTCTATTGAAAATGTATGGAGCATCATAAAGAGGAGAATCAGACAACAGTGACCACAGATTGTTGAAGTCTTATACGTGTAGCAAGAATTGGCAAAAATTCGTTGTGTTCAAAATTATTCAACCCCCACTGCAGTAAAGTGTTTTAGCAAGTTTGACATTAATTTTTTATCTTGTTCACAATGAGATCAAATAAGGACTTGTATAACAGACAAATGCAGCTTAAATTACAACAATATTTTTTTCAAATATATCAACAAATGTCCTTTTTGTGATTTCCTCATTAACAAAATTATCCAACCCCTTAAAGATTACGACTCTCAAGAATAGAGGTTTCAATTAGATGTTTTCAGTCAGGTGTTGAAAGCACCTGTAGATGTGAACAGAACCATAAAGAGCAGCAGTTAAGCAGATTTAAGAGGACTGAGATACTCAGCTCCTTCTAGACAGTTAATGGTGTCTTTGTAACATGGTGAAGTCCAGAGAATGATCAAAGTCAAGAGAGGAGGTCATTTGTGTTCATAAGCAAGGATATGGATAAAAGAGATAGGAAAGACATTAAACATTTCAAAAGACACAACTGGAAGCATAATTTACAGGTTTAAAGCTAATGGCACTGTGGAAACGCTACCTGGGCGTGGCAGAAAGAGGATGCTGTCGGCGACTGCTGTCCAGTACCTGAAACAAAAGGTGGAGAAAAATCCCTGGCTGACAGCTGAGGAACTGCGACAGGACTTGTCAGAGGAAGGTACTCAGGTTTAGGCTCAGACAATAAGGTACAAACTGCGAGATGAAGGCCTCCATGCCAGAACTTCCAGGCGCACCCCCCTGCTGACTCCAAAACACAAGAAGAGTCGAC
>JAOVVH010000041.1:4526529-4538417 GCA_028566435.1 Scorpiodoras heckelii
GAGGGGGTGGGAGGGTTTCAGAAGCACCAAGACCCCTGGACTGTGTTTCAGTAATGATCATTACAGATACACACAGTGTCTGCAGAGTCTGCAGTTTTGTATCTATATCTCACGCACACACAGAACTGGAGGTGGTACAGGAGTGATCTCCATACGGCACTGATTTGACTGTTCACAGTGAACCAGAAAGAGACATTTTTTAACATTTATTTTACAGAGGAGCAATACACACTCCAGCATTTCACAATAGTCCTCGGGCTATGGATATTTTGGGCAATGAGCGTCATGTTTTCCTCACCATTCTAAAGCACATGTCTAAAAGAATATATATTTTTATCTTTATCCATCTTTATATATGAACCCCAATTACAGAAAAGTTGGTACACTTACTACGAATGAAATAAAAACTGAAATCTTGAATTTTTTAATTCACTTGAAGCTTTATTTAACCGACAAAAGGACAAAGAAAAGATTTTCACTGTTTTCAATGATGAACTTAATTCTATTTATTGAATATAAACAAATTTAGAAATTGATGCCTGCAACACGCGCAAAAAAACCACAAACTGGGACAGAGCCGTGTTTACCGCTGGGTCCCATAATTTTTTTAATGATACTTTTTAATCGTTGGGGACTTGAAGATCCTAATTGTTGCAAGTTTTGCTATGTATAAGACTTGAGCTGCTCAACAATCTGTGGTCACTGGTGTGGTTCTCAATAGGAGACAGATCTGGACTGTAGGCAGGTCTGTCAAGCCACGCTGTTGTAACACGTGCAGAATGAGGCCTGGCATTGTCCTGCTGAAATAGAATTGTATTGGAGTTGTATTGATGTAATCTATATTGATTGTGGAGCTGTCGTCTTGACCGCAGCGCGTGTCTCTCCAAAATGCCAACAGAAACCTCCACATCAATGTTAACTTCACATATATATGCAGATCACCCTTGCTGTGGGCACTGATGCACGCCCATGCCATCACAGATGCAGGCTTTTGCACTTTTCATTGGTAACAGTCTGGATGGTCTTTTTCATCTCTGACACATAGAATCCGACGTCCATTTCTTCCAAAAACAATGCTGAAGTGTGGACTCGTCTGACCACAGAACACGTTTCCACTGTCTTTCAGTCCATCTCAGATGACTTCAGTCCCAAAGAACTCGCTGGTGTTTCTGCACAAAATTAATATATGGCTTCCTCTTTGCATAATACACTTTCAGGTTGCATTTCTTGTTGCAGCAGTGGACTGTGTTAAGTGACAATGATTTTCCAAAGTACTCCTCAGCCCGTGTGGCTATGTCCATTATGGTAGCATGATGGTTTCTCAAACAATACCACCTGAGTGCTTGATGTTCACAAACATTCAGCAGTGGTTTTCACTGAAGATAGTAGGGCGGCATGGTGGCTCAGTGGGTAGCACAGCAAGAAGGTCCTGGGTTCGATCCCAGGTGGGAGTGGTCTGGGTCCTTTCTGTGTGGAGTCTAACGGGAGGGGTTTGTCAGGAATGGGAGAAGCTGAAGGAAAAAGAAAAATGAACTGTAGATGGTGAAATACCTCAATTCTTTGCGATCTTGCTCTGAGAAACATTGTGTTTCAACGGATTGACAATTCTCTCACAAAGTTTGGCACATAGTGGTGAACCACGACCCATCCTTGCTTGCAAAGACTAAGAATTTGGTGGATTTTTAAACTCAATCTTGATGACCTCACCTGTTACCAGTTAAACTGCTAATTGTGGAAGCTTCCAGTGTTACTTGTACTGTATAACCTTTTCAGTCATATGTTGCCTCTGTCCCAACTTTTTTGAGTGTGTTGCAGCTACAAATTTCTAAATTTGTTTATATTTAACAAATAGAATAAAGTTTGTCACTGAAAACACTGAAAATCATTTCTTCATCCTTTTGTCTGTTAAATAAAGGTTCAGGTGAATTAACAAATGACAGATTTCAGTTTTTGTTGCATTTTTAGGAAGTGTCTCTACGTTTTTGGAAATGGGGTTTGTATATATCTACTTAAACCAAGTAAAAGCTTCCTGTGTTTGTTCACCATAATTCAAGCTAGTTGGCTTTACAGTGATGAACAGTTATACCTAAGAACGCACAGGTTGAATACACATCAAACGACATTTCTGGAAATGCCCCAACTAAACATGATACATCTACCATCTGAGCCTCTGCTGATGGTCTCATAAGTCAAGACTGAAGTGAACGCCTTTGAGGACATGCAACATTATGGGTAAAAAAAAAATTTAGTGCTCGTCCCAGTAGTCTGCCCATCACAAGAACAAGATCTGTGCAAATGATCAGCATACACGGAGATGAAAAACACTTCTGGCTAATAGTCTTAACATTGTGTACCATGTGATGTAGCCAATCATAAGCTGCCCAAGTCAGCCAGCAGAGCCTCAGTGGCCTTGTTGAAAAGTAAACAAATGTCATTCTTTTGATAGAAAACTGCCAAAGCTGTGTTTGAAATGTCACTCAAATGGCCAGTCATCCCGTAGGGAGTTCTGCGGCATGCCTCTATCAAATGCATCTATGGCAGTTATACATATTAGCTGAATGAAGCACGGAACAAGAAAAAGATGGCAGATTTTGTGCAACAAATGACATCAAAAATTAAATTAATCTACTTTTTATACATAGTATGTCTAGCATCTACTATTTTGTATTTTAAGATTATACTAAACCAAGTATATGATTATTTATCTATTCACATTCTTTACGATTCTGTAGAATTTCATCAATGGGGTGCTGCAACAGACACATTTCAGTATCTCAAGAAATGTTTAAGCTACAATTTTGACATTTACCACCATGGAACACAACAACATTCTTTAGACGCACACCAAATTTCATGAAATTTCGTCCATAGGGGGTGCTGCAACTGACCTGTCAATATCTCAAGACCTGCTTAAACAATAACTTTAAAATTTGGTACGGTTATTGCACTTTTCATGTTCTTGCTCTTTTTCTCACTTTATGTGGCCATCATATTTCGTACCTTTATGTGGTATATCTAGTTTTAAATATTTAATTCTAGAAAGATGCAAATTTTTCTGCCCATAGATAAATCCCATCATATAAAGCTTGAAATTAGTAGAAATACATTATAAAATCTTGTCTTTGGTTTATTGTAATCTTATAAAACCAGATCAATTTAACTATAATTAAGATATTTTAACTTGGTATGTCTTTACAAATTTTCACAAATGATTCTGATTTATTAAGCTTAGTTTTGATGAGGAAAACCAACCTTTGAATGCTCAAAACGTATATACTTACTCCTTAAAATACAATAAAAACCTGCCATAACCCAAGCAAAAACTGGGACAAAAACCAGGCCAATCTTTCTTTTCACACGTAAAAGGATGTTCTTGGCTTTCTTCCTTATTCTATATGAAGCCAACATGAAGTGATGTCATTGGAATAAGCCTATATTTGGTCCACAGGATAATCCTATGGAAAAAAGACTTTGACTAATTCCAGTAAGAGCCGCCCGCCTACACTGAGACATTTGTCTGGTGAGGCAGAAATATGAAGAAAAAAAATTGTGATAAAGTAATATAGTGTCATAACAAAGCCTTTACATAGTCTCATTCTCATCTAACATCCATCTCTCTCAAATAATGATACAGATATTGCTCAAATGTAATCTAACAGGATTAAGCATACTTATAAAATTGTCATTCATCCGTTGGTAATTGGACTGTCCTGGCTTAGTTACTGCCTTCCTTATCCACCCGACACACATGTGCACACACCCATCACCATAAATCCGTCTCTCTTCCTCCCTGTGTCTCTCTTTTCTCTAGCGCAGAACTAAGGAATGCACTCTATTTCCCTAAAGGAAGTGAGGAACTGAGCCCTGCCCAGGGTCCTCCTCCTCTTTCTGGGTTACAGTGAACTGAAAAGCCCCTGTGAGCCATGGACCCCCTTTCCTGCTGGTCCCACCCTCAAGCTGGCCACATTCCCATCCCTGCCACAGCTGGACAGTTTCTCCCCACCACAGTGCCCCTCTTGTACCTGGACGAATTTTTTTTTTTTTTTACTATACTGTGTATGTGTTCCTACTGTATGCCAACACTTCCATTTCCCCAAAGTCCAAGTGCACTCCTGTGCAGTCACTCAGAACAGACCCACCAGCTTTCAGTTTGCTCAGAGGTTTCATTTGAATCAGGGATTATTAAAGATATTTAATACAATGAATATGACAGACAACAAATGATAGAAATTGATGTGGTTTACAGGGTTCACCATGGCCACTCTGAGTGGTCTGCAGCTAAGCAGTCCCATACACATCAGCTGTGATACACTGTGTGTTCTGACACCTTTCTATCATCACCAGCATGAAATTTTTCGGCAATTTTTGCTACAGTAGCTCTACTGTGGGATCAGACCAGACAGGTTAGCCTTTAATCCCCATGCGCATCAGAGAGCCTTGGCTGCAAATGACAATGTCACTGGTCCACCTGTTGCCCTTTCTTGGACCAATTTTGGTCAGTACTAACCACTGCATACCTGGAACACCCCACAAGACCTGCAGTTTTCGAGATGCTCTGACCCAGCTGTATAGCCATCACAATTTGGCCCTTGTCGAAGTTGCTTAGTTCCTTACACTTGCCTATTTTTCTTGCTTTCAACACATCAAATTTGTGTGCTTACTGTTATTCACTGTCGAACATATCCCACCCCTTGACAGATGTCATTGTAGTGAGATAATCAGTGTTATTCACATCACCTGTCAGTGGTTTTAATGTTATGGCTGATAAGTGTAGATATAATTAGACATAATAAGATTTTCAGAAATTCAGAGGTGGACTTGCTTGTGTACTCCAGATCAATTTCCTGCTTCATAACCCAGCTGCACTTGATGAACTGATGGGTGGACATTTTCCTTCAGGGTTTTCTGATAGAGATCAGAATTCATGGTTCCATCAATTATAACAAGTCTTCCAGGTCCTGCAAAAGCAAAGCAGCCCTAGAACTTCACACTACCATCACCATGTTTTGACTGTTTGTATGATGTTCTTATAGTGAAATGTGGTGCTAATTTAGACCAGATCTCACGGGGCCTATGTCTTCCAAAAAGTTCCACGTTTGACTCATCGGTCCACATAATATCATCCCAAAAGTTTGTGGGTCATCTCATGGTTTTTTTGGCAAGTGGGGCTAACAGTTCATAAGATGTTTTTCTGGGTTCTTTTGTCACTCACCTCCTGGATGAATTGTTGATGCACTCTTGGTGAAATTTTGGTAGGTCGGCCTGGGAAGGTTCACCACTGTTCCACATTTTCTACATTTGTAGATAATGGCTGTCCCTGGAGGCCCAGAGCCTTATATATTTAAATGTATGTTTAGATTCAACAGGTCTGGCAATAATCATACTGTACATGGGCGTGGTTAGTGAAATTGAACCCAATGCTCAGTAGAATTTGGTTAACAGCATTTTTCCTTCAATAAATGAAATCGTAATTTAAAACCAGCATTTTGTGTTTACTTGGGTAACACACTCAGAAAAGTTGGGACAGAGGCAAAATAAGACTGAAAAGGTTATACAAGTAACACTGGAAGGTTCGACAATTAACAACTTAACTGGTAACAGGTGAGGTCAAGACTGAGAATAAAAGGCGCCTCCACCAAAGGCTTAGTCTTTGCAAGCAAGGATGGGTCATGGTTCATCACTTTGTGCCAAAATGTTGTCAGTCAGTCAAAATACAATGTTTCTCTACACAAGATCATAAAGATCATTTCTGTCTTTCACCATGTACAGTACATAATATCATGAAAAGTTTCAGGGAGTCAGGGGAAATCTGGGTAAGTGAAGGCCAAGGGTGGATGTGTGTGACCATCGAGCCCTCAGATCATATTATTTGAGAAACTGTCATTCTACTCTGATGGACATAGTCACATGGGCTCGGGAGTGCTTTGGAAATCATTGGCACTTACATAAGCATCTTACAAACATAAGCATCTGTGATGGCATGGCGGTGCATCAGTGGCATTGGGTGATCTGCACATATGTGAAGTTACCATTGATGTCAAGGCTTATATTGGTATTTTGGCGAGACATATGCCAAAGAACCCAGGAACTCCATTGTCTGTTTCATGGCCTCATTCTACATGAGTTACAACAGCCTGGTTTGACAGGCCTGCCTGCAGTCCAGATCTGTCTCTTATTGAAAATATATGGCTCAACACGAAGAGAATCAGACAATAGACTGTTGAGCAACTCAAGTCTTGTACACAGAAAGAAATGGGCAAACATTCGACTTGCAAAAATGCAGCAATTAGTATCTTCAATTCCCAAACAATTAAAAAGTATAATTAAAAAAAAAAAAAGGTGATTATATACTTACCAGATAGGTTTCTAACAGCTGGAATAAATTTCAGCTCACAAGGGCTGGCAGGCAAGGACGCACTTCAAGATTTAATCCTGTAGGTTAGTGTAACTTGTTCGGGCAGAGGATTAAAAAAAAAAAAAAATTATTCACAGACAAATATATAGAGAGAGAGAGAGAGAGAGAGAGAGAGAGAGAGAGAGAGAGAGAGAGAGAGAGAGAGAGAGAGAGTCCTTGTGTGTCAAGGGGAATGGATTCAGAGGTGATATAGACAGCCTAAGCTGAAAACCAGAACTGCTAAATGGAGGTGATGAGTAGAATAAGTATGTGTGCTTTCCTTTCTTACAATACCACACACACTCTTTTTCTCTCTCATATTGTTTGGTTTTTTTCTGCTCTCACACCCTCAGAACTGTCAGGCAGCTCAACCTGTAATATTTTTGGATCAAACTGTTCTTATTCACTTCTTTTTCACGCATACACAAATTCCTGCAGAACAACTATGGAGCAGTCAACAATGGAATACTCATGACTGCAAATAAGCTTCTCTTTTAGATGGGCCACTGTAGTGTGTGTGTGTGTGTGTGTGTGTGTGTGTGTGTGTGTGTGTGTTTCAGTCCCTTTCGGTATGGATTTATGTTATGAGCTATTCAAATATTATGCTCATTATTCAAATGTGCAGTATAATACAATTCTGGTTACAGAGTACAGCTATAAGGCTTTTCATTCCCGAACGTTCCACTGACAGAGCAGAACAGGTCCGTGTTGACATTATTTGTAGCCCTACTTGTTTGTGACTTACTGCGGTTTGGATTAAACCCATTCAATTCAAGTGAGCAATGAAACAAGCTAATAGCTATAAGAACTCAATTATAAATAAGACTCTGATAATGGCGGGTTATTAAAAGAATCACAGGCCCGCTGGCAAAGCTTCAGAGAGCCCACTTCGAGAACCGCCGATCTAGACAATCCAAAGCAGTGGCCTAGCCCTTATTTCTGGCATTTTCATACATAGCCATGCCAGTCTCTCTGAGTGGAAGAGGCAGAGATTGAAACTTCAAAAATACCCTTTCCTAAGCACCAGCTTGGTCTCCATAACAAACATATACTCTCAGACTCATTAGCACGCCTCCGTTCTTGGTCTCCTTCCTATACACAGGCAGTGCCAGCTTTTCTCCGCACTCTAGAGCCCAACACGGCGGCACCGCCAGCGCCAGCGAGAGCTTGCTCCTTCAGAACTGCTCCAGATGCCATCACTATGATCTATCTGGACGTTCTTTTTGCCAAGACCTCCAGCTCAACCCTGGCACAACCACTTGTGCTTCTGGCCGCAGTTCTGACACACATTTACGCCTCACCGTGGTCCTGCGTCCGCTCTCAGAGAGCTCTTATGTTTGATCGGTCCTCACATCCATCCTGGGGGTAGATTTTAGAGGTGTAAACCGAGACTTTTTTTTTTTTTTTTTGAGTCCAAGCCCCATGCTGTAGTGGATCTGAAAGCAGATTTACTGCAGCAGGCTTTAAAACTGCTCCCAGAGACCATAAAGCTGGTAGCCACACACTTGTGCCACCCTAGCACACTGCCAAAAAGCTGAAGTCATGCACTCTTTAACCATAACTGTGTTATGGTAGATTGAACATTAACAACCTTATTACATAAACAATCACGTAAGAGATTTTGTACATAATGAGCATTTTTTTTTATTTCATAACTCATGTATTAGATCTAGGTACATTTAGCAGAAAAAAAAAAATTATATTTATTTTTTTTTACAAAATAAAACAATACAAAAATACTAATAGTGAATTTTGATACATTTGTAGGTGTACTTCTTAAAAAAAAAATTATATGACAAATCTACAATAGTTTAGTAAGCTAAGTACAAACAGAATCTGTCAATCAATGCTTGTTGAAGCAGCAAATTGTAAATAACACAGGTCATGACACTTTTTTATTTATAGTGGATATATCTAAATATGTTCAGAAAAAATATCTTACATAGTTAATTTTAGTGATCTATACATTATTTATATATTTAAAAGAGAAAAAAAAGAAGAACGGTTTGCTGAAATGATAGGACGGACTAGACAACGTGAGGGATGTGCAACATGTTGGAGGCATTGTATAGATGGCTGTAGATCGTCTATATGGTATGTAAACTAATCTGGCAGCACTGTACAGGTGTTAGTGAGAACAGTAGACATTATTTTAGATAAGAAAAGGCCAAAGAGGCATTCAGAGAAAAAAAATCCACAGTTTTCTTTCATTTTTTTTTTTCTTCACATGGTAACAGTCCTCTGCACAGAGGCAGGGACTAGGTGCAGAAACACAGTGAGACACACGCAAGCAAAGAATCTCACTTTATACACACTCACACACATACACCAAATGTGGCACCGAGTGACTGTGGTGGGACCCCACACCTTGAAAACTTTGGGTTGGATAGGAGTCTAAGGCTGCCAGGCAACTGAATTAACACCATCCCTGGCTATAGATAGTTGGCACTGCTGTTGAGTGATGATGTGCTTGGAGGGCAGAAGAGTCCATACCAGCCAGCAGAAGAGACTCGTTCCGCTGTCCAAAATGAAATGTGCCAAGCCAGGGCAGATGATCGGACTCGATACGCCCTGACCCCTATCCCATCCTATCCCCATTCCATCCTTCCCAGCACAAATCACACCCACTGGATCTAGAGGCATGGCTCTGCCATGCTCCCCCAGCAGGGTGGCCATCTTCACTAATTCACTATTTCACTATTAAAAATTGACTACCAACTGTTGACTAACCCCCCCCCCCCAACCCACTCCCTAAACTCCCAGTAAAATACAACAGCCCTTGGAGCTAGGCTTCTGTGTGGAGAGCTCAGGACAACAGGGATGGGTCTAGTGCTTAGGAGTGTCAGCATATCATAATGGTATGTGTGGTCCACTAGATTCTACAGGACCCTTACATACCACAGCGTAAGAGTTTACTGGTATTCAGTCTACCACACACTAGACCTCATCAAGCGTCCTCGGAGCTACACCGACCCAGACAGCGAGTGGTGACGATTTTATAATGATCGGATATAGTGCTATAAGTTATTCTTCTTTATATTGTTAATATATCTGTGCTAGTAACATTGCAGGTAATAAAGTATCATTCCTATAAGTAAGGAATTTGTTGTCTTATACTGTCGAAAGGCCTCAGAGACAAGACAGAGGAAAACAGAGAGAGAGAGAGAGAGAGAGAGAGAGAGAGAGAGAGAGAGAGAGAGAGAGAGAGAGAGGCATCACATGACCAGCCTCACAGTCACACTCAGCATTCATTAGCCGTGCAGCCATTCATTCATTAGTACTTGTTTTGCTTTCCTTCTGCCCCATTATAAATGTGGCCACTTCTGCTTTCCGCATTTAACTCAGCTTAAAGCAAAGCAAGTTACAGGCCCACTGAGTCCATGCTGCTTTAGGAACAAACCTATGATTGTATAGCTTTCATAAATTGGGCTCAAATATTAAAACAGCAAGGTTTGTAATAGTACAAAAATAGAGAGTCTTAATAGTAAAAAAAAAAAAAGAAGAAAAAAAAAGAAGAAGAAGTCTCTGTCTCCTGCCCCTACATTCTACTGTCAGATGAGAGAAAGAGAGAGCAGCAGCTAAAATGCAGCATCTCGTCATTCACAGGTGGCTCTTCAGGTTCTTCAAAGGTATGATGGACTTCTAGGGATGCTTCCTCCCAGAAGCTCCTCTCACACCATGTTGTGGTGGTTGTTCCTGTCTGTGATGTCAGCAGAGGGCAGGAGTTCTTTCTTGATCGGCGATGGTGGAGGACTGACAGTCTTGACTTTGGGCTTAAACAGGTCTGACACGTAGAAGACCTACAGAAAAAAAAAAATCACAGGTTAAAATGAAGCTGACAACCATTTACAATTACATTTATGGCATTTAGCACGTGCTCTTATCCAGAGCGACTTACAAAAGTGCTTAGTCAGTAACTTGGAATATCCAAAGCTAGTGCTAGATGATACTGCTAGAAATGAGCCACACAGTACCTAATACAAACAATTACAAGCAAAACAGGTCCTATAACCCAAAAGTACTCCGAAACTACGCAAAACCAGTGAAGAACAAGACAAAGTCAATACAATAACTGCTGTAAGTTCAGTAAAAGATTCGAGTTAGTGCTCATTTAAGTGCTCTTGAAAGAAGTGGGTCTTCATTTGGCGTCTGAAGACAGCAAGTGAGTCCGTTGTTTGTATACTCGGGGGGGAGTTCATTTCACCACCTTGGTGCCAGGACAGAGAAAAGTCTAGATGATTGCCTCCCATGTGTCCTGGATGACAGTGGGTCAAGTCGAGCCATACTTGAGACACGAGATGCTCTGGGTACGCATCGGGCTTTGACCATTGCCATCAGATAGCGAGGGGCTGGACTATTTTTGGCTTTGTAGGCCAGCATCAGGGTTTAATATCTGATGTGGGCTGCTACAGGAAGCCAGTTGTAAACTTACAATGCACGAATCATAGAAAAATGATAACTTATTACAAACATATCGTCAGTGTTAGTCCACCAGTACCAGCGGATTTATATTGAATTTGAATGATCCAGTTTTAAAGCACGCAAAACCCCTCCAATTTAGACGTTTTACAACGCTATTTGTAAAGCACAGCTTTTTAAAATCTTTAAGCTTGTGAATTATAGGGTAGTTATTGTGGGTTTTTTTGTGACCTCAGCAGCTCAGACTGAGCAAACTTCCTTCTCTGAGCTCACACTCTGATAAGGACTGTCCAACCACAACAGCCAGTCAAAATCAATGAGTCAGAAGGGAGGACAAATGCCTCCAGTTGTTTCCCTGGGCCCCTTTAAGAAAGTGAAGTCAGAGTGAACCATGTGTCAGAGACGTTGAGAAAGGAACAGATATCGCCTGCCAGCCATGGATGTATGGCCTGGTGATGACGACAACACTGGCGTAACAGGAAAACGGGAGGTGGATAATAAATGTGCTTGTGGCAGCAAGCCAAGCACTTCCTAGAAGGTTTCTCAAGGAGTCTAGAAGGTCAAACCGGTGATCTAAATCTCTACCCGGACTGGCTTATAAGGGCAAACGGAGTACAAATCCCTGACATTTGGGCTTGGAAGAGTATTTTTTCTGATGTAAAGATGAAGCCAACACACTCTCACCTCTTATTCACATAAGCCAGTTTACAGTACATGAAGTCAAAATTATGTATTATTGCCATTTCAACATAGTTGATGAGCGGTTGAGGTGAGGGTGATGTGCAGAGCAGACTGTCGCTTTTTATGACTCAGTTTGCATGAAGTCCAACAGAATCATTAGTTTTCATTAGAATTCCTTGCAATTCATATGACATGGGGCAGATAAAGCAGGTTTTCAACACGTTAAGACTTCCACACCCATGTGTTTGATTGAAGCCCGGGCTACAGCTGAGTGAAATGCTAATAGCGTAGAGGAACAGATTCCAACAAGCCTGCCACTGCAAGCACACACACACACACACACACACACACACACACACACACACACACACACACACACACACACACACACACA